>BLSH010112741.1:1947647-1960063 GCA_018402905.1 Glandirana rugosa
CTTTTACCTTGGACCATCCAACGCACTACTTATATGAAACTAGGGTTATTTGATTTTTATTTAAACAGTACATAGAGACAAAAAATACACGTAGGTGTTTCTTTCTTTAATAGGTGATGACAAAATCTTAAGAGTTCTTGACACTTTTACTTTACAACGAAAATAAGTCGAAATTGGCGAATTGTTGACGGGATATCTGTTAACTGCAGATGTCCCGCCAACGAATTAAGACCCTCCTGCAGATAACTGACCCCGCGCGTGTGCCCTTGCGGCGCGATCACGTGGTGAAAGGCCGCGCACAGCGGCCATTCACCCCGATCCGTGATCGGTCGGGTCCCCCGGACCCGACGGTCACGGATGTTCCCGTGTGCGCGCCCCAGTCAATAGACGTCCTCCCAGAATTAAGCAACCGCCCTGTAGACGTCAATTGTCTATAGGGCAGTTGTTAAGCGGTTAAAGCTGAATAAAAGCAACATTTCATTTTCACAGTTCTTGAGAATTCTAAAACAGTAGTGGATAATTTCTTTCTTTGTGGATGCACATAAAAAACAGAGATACATGACAAATTTATTTTTAGTTTATTGGGATCAAAGTATATTCATCACGCAACCTACCAGGTTCCATTTTCTATAATAAAAAGCTCAGCATATTAAAACAAATACACTCTAAACTTTCTGGTTTACACTCCAGTTGAACGTTGCAAATGTTGTATTTAAGCTAATTGGACTTACATTGTGAAACTTTTTTTTAGGATTTTGTTTTTTTTTTCAATATGTTTATTTAGCATTTGAAATAGATAAAAAGTACAGTAAGAGAGAGCAGAGTTTGTTCAACAGTATCAGAGAAAATAACCAGGAGATACAGGTGCATGAGTACACTAAGATGCAATACAACAGGGCTCAAAATGTCAAGTCCCTAGCTACTAACCAGGCCTTAACCTCCCTGGCGGTATGATTATTTCAGATTTTTGGTGCTGAAAGTGGTACATTATTTTGCATGGAAATTTTGCGTTTTATATTGTAGGCCTGTAATTCTAAGGAATAACTCACTTAAATCTGTCCAAACAAGAGTCTAATAGACATCCTGGGTATGATAAAGTTTGAAACATGAAATCATAAATTATAATATAATAAATAACTAAAAATAATTATCAAAATAATAACGTAATATTAATAAAATGTATTCAATAATGTAATCAAACCAAAAACACTGAAATTTGCCCAGTTGCAGAATCGTCGCTGTCATCACTTTCAGTGTCTGATGATAAATTTCCCCAAAAATCAGTATCAGTCAATTTTGCAAATGATTCTTATTTACTATCGGTGTTTTCTAGCTTATCAAAAACTGCTTTTGACGTAAAGGGACACTTTTTGGTTGCCATGGACATTCTCAAGTTTCCAGGCAGAAAGAATGGCATATATAATATAAAAGTGCATGCAGGGCTCTGGGCAAACCACTAGGGACAAAGGGGATGTGAAATGATTTGATACTGTAATGTAATCTGTAAGATTACAGTGTACTGTATGTATGCTGTGTGTTTCACTTTTTGAATTTGCCGCCGGTCTCCGCCCCATGCGACGCGACGCTCGCAGGGAATGGAGCCCAGCACACAGAGGCACCGGGCGGAGGACAGAGCCCGCAGACACGTTGGGGGACATCGCTGGATCCAGGTGACAAGGTGAGTAGCGCCGCCTTTGATCCAGCGATGCAATCCCGAGTGTGCCTCGGGGTTACCACTAATGGTACTGAAATTCCACCCCGAGCCACACTCTGGAATACCACCAGGGAGGTTAAGGGTTACTCGCAACAGTTGCCCCACCCAACACCTACCATGGCCTGCCCCTAAATGAGCCCTCATAAATTATCTCATGAAATGACACTTAAATGTTTTATGCAGAATTAAGTTACAAAAATAAACATTAACAACAACTTTATCAGTGCCCATCAGTGCAGCCTATCAGTGCAACCTCATCAGTGCCCATCAATGCAGCGTAACCAGTGACCATCAATGCAGCCTCACCTGTGCCCATCAATGCAGCCTTACCTGTGCCCATCAATACAGCGTAACCAGTGCCCAGCAATGCAACCTCATCAGTGCCCATGAATGCAGCAAAACCAGTGCCCATCAATGCAGCATGACCTTTGCCCATCAATGCAGTGTAACCAGTGCCCATCAATGCAGCATAGCCAGTGGCAGTCAATGCAGCCTCACCTGTGCTCATCAATGCAGCATAACCAATGGCCATCAATGCAGCCTGACCAGTGCCCATCAATGCAGCATAACCAGTGCCCATCAATGCAGCATAACCAGTGCCCATCAATGCAGTGGACATCTTCAACCAAAATACGGGGAGTCCGTCGCACTATATGGCCATAGAGTGCTTAGCCCACTCCTACTTCACAGGCCCCCGTCTTAGTGGGTCCTACAATACCATAGAATGGGAGATTCTGTCTCATAACCATGGGAGTAATACATTCCTCCTAATGGTAATCTAGAGAACTCTTCCTATGTCTCATGTGGACACTAATTAGAGGCAATTATGAATAGGTGGGGTGCTCCAGCCCAATAGATATGGTCAGGATCTGCAATAGACCAGATCTCTTGGGCTAGATCTCCCATTAGGAGGAGTGTATTGCTCCCATGGTTATGAGACAGAATCTCCCATTCTATGGTAGTGTATGACCCACTAAGACAGGGGCCTGTGAAGTAGGAGTGGGCTAAGCACTCTATGGCCATATAGTGCGACGGATTCCCCGTATTTTGGTTGAAGATGTCCAGGTACTTTTGAATAGCCTTTTAAATAGCCTTGCAGGTTTTAATGTCATTATTGCATGTGTGCGCTGTAATATGTCATTTTGTTTGGTGATCTTATAGCAGCACCATCTCTATAGTGATACATTATTAGGGTGTGCCCCCAAGTATGTACCTATTTTTCTCTTGCAGATCCTGACATATCTATTGGGCTGGAGCACCCCACCTATTCATAATTGCCTCTAATTAGTGTCCACATGAGACACAGGAAGAGTTCTCTAGATCTCCCATTAGGAGGAGTGTATTGCTCACATGGTTATGAGACAGAATCTCCCATTCTATGGTAGTGTAGGACCCACTAAGATGGGGGCCTGTGAAGTAGGAGTGGGCTAAGCACTCTATGGCCATATAGTGCGACGGACTCCCCGTATTTTGGTTGAAGATGTCCAGGTACTTTTAAATAGCCTTTTAAATAGCCTTGCAGGTTTTAGTGTCATTATTGCATGTGTGCGCTGTAATATGTCATTTTGTTTGGTGGTCTTATAGCAGCACCATCTCTAATGTGATACATTATTAGGGTGTGCCCCTCAAGTATTTACCCATTAATACAGTGTGACCTGTGCTCATCAATGCAGAGTGACCTGTGCCCATCAATGCAGCATGACCTGTGCCCATCAATGCAGGGTGACCTGTGCCCATCAATGCAGCGTGACCTGTGCCAATCAATGCAGCATGACCTGTGCCCATCAATGCAACGTGACCTATGCCCATCAATACAGCGTGACCTGTGCCCATCAATGCAGTGTGACCTATGCCCATCAATGCAGTGTGACCTGTATCCATCAATACAGCCTCACCTGTGCAGATGAAGAGGTGAGCTGGCCACATCATCAGAGAGCAGGTATTTCCCACTGTAACAGCTTTCATTCACACAGTCCCGCCTCCTGGCCCAGGGCCTGTGATGATGTGTCCCACTTTGGACTGGTGTTCTGCCTATCAAAGATGCTGGGCCAGGAGGTGGGACTGTGAGATGGTGAGCTCCGGGAACACCCAGCACCCAGTGGGCAATCCCTGCTCTCTGATGATCCGTCAAGCTAGCCGGCTCAACTCTTCCTCTCCTCTCTCTTCCTCTGGCTGGGAGAATGGCTCCCAATCAATCCCGTCTGCCGGGGCAGCCTACATTTGCCAGCAGTCATTTTCCACTCGCAGAATGCGAGTAGGCGAGTGGAAAATTTGAGGGCTGCAATACAATGTACAAAATATGCAAAACATTCCTGCAAAATCATAGTGATAAGTTTCACGCATGAAACGTGGAGATAAAGCTAACACATAGGTTGGATGACTCTCACAAAAAGAATATTACCTAGGAAGAACTATAACCAAAGAAGAGTTAATGAGCCTGGAATTCGGCCCATAGTTATAGGCCTAGCGTCAATAGATAAGGAAACAATAAAATGAGGGTGAGAGATATGGGGCAATGGGACTTCCATGATAACTCTGTTTCATGGGAATAAAGAGATCCACTAGTCCCAAGGGTAATGCGGCAGAATGAATCATGTATTTCCAGGTGGCTGGACTTTTAATTTACCAGGGAGTTGGTCAGATCTTCTCTCAGGTACCACTCTGTGTACTGGAGAGGATTCATTAAAGACATAATTTCCATAGGAAAGAAGACTTGTTTAATGTAGGAATGCCACCTGGTAAAGAATTTGTTTGTATGGGAATAGTTTTGCATTTCAGTGTCCAGCTTCTCCCTGTAAAGGATTACTGTAAGGTTCTTTTTAACTGTGGTAATTGAAGGTAGAGAAGAGGATGTGTCTACCTTTAGCATGCTCTTGTGGGCTGCTAAAAGGCATAGGTGCACCCATTGGGGTACAAGATCACATTGATCTCCTGAGCATGTCCAGGGACATCATAACTAAACAATAATAAGTGGGGTGTTTTTCAGGAAGGAGACGCCCAGTGATGCCATAAATCAAAGAGATAACTTGGTTCCAAAAGGCTGAAATTGAAGAGCACAGTGAAAAAACGACGGAAAAGTGAGGGCTTGGAAGTCTCGCACTGACATGACATTGCATCTGAAAAGAGAAATGGGATGAATGCCCTATGTATCAATTTGTACAGGATTTTGTTTTAATAAAGGACTTGTCAAAAAATGTGTCAGTGTTTTTGTTTACAGTTTACTTTTTTGTGTGAGTAAGTAGGGTTACTATGGACCACCTACTCATTCCCAAGGGGGAGTGGTATTTGAGAGGCCCTCTTATTTTTTAAAGAGGTTTCCAGACTCCAATAAGCCCCCACCCACAAACCCCCACAACCACAAAGCCAGGTTTGTGGGGAAGAGGTCCTTGTCTTCATTAATATGGGGACAAGGCGCTTTGCCTGTGGAGCCTGTGGAGCCCCTCTGGCAAGTTACTTACCTATGTTGAGAACATGTGACTTGACATGGTTTTTGGGTGCACACTTGCCCCCTCCCCCTTTCCTGACCAACCAGGCTTGGATAAGGGTCTGTATGGAACTCTAGGGGGACCTCATACTTTTTCACTCTTTTTATAGGATTCCCTCTAAAAATCATACCAGACCCGAAGAGTCTGGTATCAAATTTGGGACGACCCCACACATTTTTTTGGTGTGCAGTTCCCCTTGACCACCATACTAGAAGCTTATTAAGAATAAGGGTGTGGTATGTATTTTTAGGGGAAACCCCATGCCATTTTTTTTCATGTGAGGGGTCCACTATTCACCTCTATAGCAGACCTTCACCTAGGATAATGGCCTGGTATAGATGAAGGGAATACCTAGCCACTTCATTTACACACTGAAGCAAGCAGCTAGGAGACATTTGCAGGCAATTTTCTTTCTTTGTTATTGTCACTTTTGCTGTAGTAGGTTGTATTCAACATAGATGTGCCCCTTCACAAACAGGTTTGTTTATCTTCCAGAAATGTTATTAAAAGGAATTTTGCATTTTTAATGTTGACTATAAAGAAGTATTAAAAGTCACCACCAAATGCAATCTTTTTACATTGTTTTCTTGCTTTGGTTTGGATCCTATTGACTTCATTGGGGTTCAGATTTGGCACCTAAACCTTGGCTCATTCCTAATTGTAACAGAACTGAAATACGCCTGAGCATGGTGAGCTGTCACCTTATGATAGGAAGTATCTAACCAATAACTTTAATTGTCAGGATTACCATGTATTATTTTAAGAAATGCTGCAGATTTAAATATTGAAAATTACTTTTTAAATTCCATTAGTGCACTGAAGATTACATACAATGTGATTTGGTTTTCATATAATTTAAAGGCAAACTGACCTAGATTTCTTACTAGAGCACAGTTGTTTACCTGATAGCATTCGTAGATCATTGACTGATTTTACCTGTTGCATAAATATGTACATATAGTACCCTGTATCATTAAAATTCATATATTTTTATTATTACAAAGTGCAGTAAAAACATAACATTTTTGGCTGATAGCTAACACTTACAACATAGCGCAATTTCTCACATTGTCCTTATGTAGATCCATATGATAAGTCACATGGTATCAGAATTAGTTACACTTAGTATTACTTCCACCAGAGTAGCTGTAAAAAAACATTCATATGGGTCCTCTGGGTCACAACGTTTTTCTCTCAAAGCATTTCATGAAATTAAATTCACTTTATCAGGAGCTGATATTAATTGGTAAATCAGCCAACATTAAATCCAGAAGAGAAACACCAGGATCAGTCAATCTGTGGGGAACGGGGCATCCACACACAAGGGGTGGATATGAAAAATTAAGGAGGAAGTGGGCAAAGACAAGGAGCGCCACAAAAAATCTTCTAGATTTCTGTAGTTTCAGTGTTGGCTGATCTACCAATTAATATTGGTTCCTGAGGAAGTGAATCTAAATTGATGAAACACATTGAGAAAAAAAAACATTGTGATCAGGAATACCCATGTGAATGGTGTGGCAAATTTGGTGGAAATAATACTAATTGTAACCAATTCTGATATAGTGTGACTCGATTTATGTATCTACATGAAAACAATGTGACACATTGTGCTAAAGTGTGACTGTGTGCTATCAGTCATAAATGTTATATGTTTTTATTGCACTTTGTAATAATAAAAATATATGACCCCATGTACCAGATCACAATCATAATATTTGGCTCCATTTAAGTCTACTAGCAAAACCAAGACACATATGAAAATGGCTGTGTCTTGGAAGCCAAAATTGATTACATAGCAGCCTACATTTGCCTCAATGGAAGTTCATTTTTGCAAATCACTCAAAAAATCTTGCAGTTTATACCCAAAAAATATTATTATCATACAGTAGTAAGTCATCATAATATAAAAGGCCTAGAAAAATATATCTAGAATTTGTTTAAAACATAACAGAAATAACAGAAATTGCTATTGTTGGAAACATAGGGGTTGATTTACTAAAGACAAACAGATTGGGCACTTTGCCAGTGCATTTGCACTTATTTTCCCCAGAGCTTAGTGAATGTGAAGAAGCTTCACTCTGTAAAGAATAGCCAATCAGGTACAAGGAAAATAAAACAATCAGCAGAGCTTTACCACATTCATAAAAAGAAAGAACAAAAAATGTGCTATTTTGGTAAGCTGTCTTTCTTCGTTCTGTGAGGGGATGGAGTTGCTACCATCTAGTGGATTTTTTATCCTACAATTGTATACGTTACAAGTCTTTAGGCCTGGATTTGGTTATTATTCCCCATTATAAATACTGACCTAATCTTGGTGTTTCTTGTAAAAGGGTAAGCCCTTGACCTATTTTATTATGCAGGCTCTGGGTGAAACTGTTGGGAGAATGATACAATTATCCTTATAATATATTGTAACCTTGTTTTGGTAGCTCTGGGATCGTACACTCTGCAAGGGCCTGGGCTTTTCCCGTATAAGACGCTCTGGAACAATATGTATTAAGGCCTTTCAATATCCATTATATGAATTGTAATTCATTTTTTCCATCATCACAGGGAGATAACCTACACAGTTTGGATAATAATTGGTATGAGAGTTGTAAAATGTATAGTGTATATTTAGGTACTACCTACCCACCATTAGAAGTCTTTTTTGTCTGCCCTATGAGCCTATCCCTGTCCCTGTGTCCTCCCTGGGGGTGACATTGTTGAGTCTTACACAACCATGAATATGCGTGTGGATATCTTCTACACTCAAGTATGTTATAAGCTATGACTCTAAAACTATTTTACAAGTTTTGACTATGTAGTTATGTCTAGTTTTTGACTGTATGATGTAATTTTTTATGAAGTCTTTTTTGTATTTAGTAACTATCATCTCATCTTCCTTTATCAGGTCCTCATTTTGTCCTGCAGAAGCTATTTGTGAAAAGTGTTGACATAAAGATGATGCTTTAATACTAAACCCTTGGTCATTTTTCTGCTTTCATACTGAAAAATATATAGGCTATAACAGTGATGATCAACCATTGGTTATTTTATAAAACAAGTAATACTGTACAATACAGGCAGTCCCCGAGTTACGAACGGGTTATGGGCTGTAGGTTCGTTCTTAAATCGAATTTGTTTGTAAGTTGTAAACTGTACATTTCTAAGTGTAACTTTAACCTGTGCAGTGATGTGGGATGTTCCCGGGCACTGCTGTGTGTGCAGTTGTGGTATATGGGGCTCTTGTGGCAATGCTATGCAGCACTGTGGGATGTGTCTGGCGCTGCTCGGCCGTATCTGGGACCAGTGTGGAATGCAAGCAGCCAGCAGTGATGTCACACCACCGCCGTTCGTAAGTAGGAGTCGTCCGTAACTCGGATGTTCGTAAGTCGGGGACTGCCTGTAGATAGGACATATTCAAATATGGTCCAGGATAGTTTTAATCATGTAAGAACAATAACGCTTTGTCTACTATTTTAATAAAATGTGTGGTTTCAATTGTACTAGTATAGTCTGGCTATAGTGTTTTGTTCCTTTTGGTTATGTAATTTATGGATGAGGTACTTCATCAGAGATACTGAGGGATCTTCCTAAACTATACTTTGCCACATTCACTAAGCTCTGGGGACAATAAATGCAACTGCTCTTGCAGAGTGCAACTACACTTCTGCACTTGCAAAGTGCACAGTCAATTTGTGTTTAGTAAATACACCCCCAAAGTGTGTGTGTTTGTGTCATATATTACTTGTCTTTTTCTTTTATAACAATTACAGAGATCTAATCTTTAGCAGTTTCATAAATGTTGTTATGAGGTCCATTACTTGTTGTAAATGCCCCTGCAAATCTTAGTCAACAACTGGCATTGGCAGTAAAGCTAAAACTATTTAACTTCACTAATGATGACATCACTAACCTACAATTAGTATGTGGCCACAGTTTTGGCGGGTTGGCACTGCCTCTAGAGGGTAAAATATGCACTCATAACTTTTTTGTCGCTCATAATCAGTCCTTTAACAAGGCATAGAGAATGGTCCAATAAGCAAACTTTTTTTAATGGTTCAGTATTGAATATGAAAGAACACATGTGCTTTACATTAGAGATGGTGACTCCTAGCTCAAGAAATGTGTTTCATGCAAGTCTGATTTTAATTTTTTATCTAGAACCAGCATGCATCCTGCTAACACATTATCCTTTTCTGTTTTATCCTAGATCACATCAATTATAATGTATTTGGAATCAACCCAAATAATGCACAGATGCTGCATACAAAATTTAAAATGATAAAAAAAATCTCCAAATTCAAACCTATAATATTTGTGCACAAATCATTTTTTTTTTCTTCCTGTATCATTGAAACAACACTTTAGTGAATTTGTAGAACAGATCTTATCTGTGAGCTTAAATTATAGCGCAAGATGTAATGCTGAAATGTTGCTTGTAGAACAAAAAGCCATCTGCTTTTCTGCTGCATGCAAGGGAAAAGCGTATTTTTTATCCTGGAATAGATTAAAATATTTGCTGAATGTGAAAATTGCTTGTAAAACTATCAATTCATTGATATTTATATGTCCAACTCCATGTATCCCAATATAACTGATTTCACCAGAAAGAGATCTGTCTGCTTGTTTTGCCACTCTAATATCCTAGGTGAATTAACCTGGGTTAAGACAACTAATTGAGGTTAAAGGTGCTCTCTTTACAAATTTAATTTGCCCAAGGTATACAAAACTGACAAATAAATAAAAATAAGTTTACAATGTGTTTTGGATTAAAGGCATGTGTAAAAAGAAAATGTTGTTTAAGTGTCCCCCCACCTCACTTCCTTACATTCTGCATAGAGATTTGTGGCTTGCAAGTTTTTCCTTTAAATCTGGACTTTTCCATGTTATATACGTCATGTAACCACACCTATGCCAACATGCCATCTTTAGCAATGTTGCATGTATACTTTATAACTAGGCTGCACTACAAGCTGTTACACTATTCACTGACTGAAAATAAAGAAGAGGTTGGAGGCAAATGACAAAATATTTTTCCAAAATGAAGATTTGAAAGCTAGTTTACTTGAAGGCCCTGTACACACAGGTTACTCAACTTTTATTTGCTTTGCAGCCCTGCTGTTTCTCCTTGATTCCAAAATCAAAGAAATGTTATTGAGCCAAATTGTATAGTACCCACAGTAAGTTTTCCATCATTATGTCACTCTATGCTGGATCAAAATAAAAAATTCATACTGTTGTATCTAACCACACTTGGTGCAACCTAAGGCTAAAGTATTAAGCTGTTTGTGTGCTTGTACACTAAAAAAGGCCTAAAAATATATATTTGAACAGTTATCCTTAACCCCTTCATGCCGACCGTATGCAAGTATGCAGCTTCACTTTACTGGGCTTTTTTTCCCTGGGGCTGCATATTTGCGTATCTCCCTATGTGCTGGGAGCGCACCACACGGTGCACTCCCAGTACAGAGAAGGGGTTCTAACTGAGAATCCCAGGCCCCGTTCTAAGGATCGGGACCCAGAACGTCCGATTCCGGGTCATACGATCACTATGATAGCCTCTGATTAGCTATCAATGTGCTCAGTTACTGTAAAGCCTGCCCCATGTCTACTGTCTCTGTGAATGGTTGAGTGAGATACATTGTATCACTTTCTGTCTTTGCAGAGATAGAAAAAAACAGTGTGTATAGGAAAAAAAAAAAGAATATATATATATATATATATATAGATAGATATATATATATATACAGATCAGGTTTGATCTAGGTCTGTGCCAGGATTAGTGTTTCGGTCAAGGTCAAAGGTCAAGGTCAGGGTCAAAGATCAGGGTCAGTATTTTTGGACAGAATTTTTTTTAACCACTTCCCGACTGGCTTCGGTACATATGCGGTGGCAGGTTGCCAGCCCTGCGCAAATAGCCATATATTTATGGCGATTCGCGCAGTCACAGCTGCGGCAAAAAATAAAAACCACAGAGGTGATCAAATACCACCAAAAGAAAGCTCTTTTTGTGGAAAAAAAGGACATCAATTTTGTTTGGGTATAACATCGCATGACCGTGCAATTGTCAGCTAAAGTGACGCAGTGCCATATCGCAGAAAGTGCTCTCGTCAGGAAGGGAGTAAATTAATTAGTATCGGTGTCAGTTAGTGTCAGTGTGTTTTAGATAGGATTAAAAAAAGCAAAATGTGCACTGTTGTTTCTGGACTGTACTATGGGTACAAACAACAATTAACATATATATGTGGTATCACTGCGATCAGCAGGAGAATTTATTTTGGGTTGCTCTTTGGTGGTAAGTTATGTTAGTAGCAAGAAATATACAGTTCAATTAAAAAAAAATTTTTTTTTACTATTTTGGGACAGTTTTCCTTTGATTAAAAAAAATCAGGAGATATCCATTACCATTTACCGCCAAATTGAAGCCCAATTTGTCCTAAAAAACAGGGTATAATCCATATGGATGCACAAGTAGTTGTGATGATATGTATGGTTTTATTAACACATGGCAAGATTGCAACTTAGATTTGTTTTACCCTTAGCCACACAGGGGTTAAAGACTGTTTCCAGTTAAACTTTGTGTGCTTTGTTTTGAAGTGAATTTGGAAGGATTAGCCCATCCCAAGTCTTTTTTGTGGTTTACGACTTGATTGAAGAGATTCCTCTTCAGCTTCTAGCCACATTACATCTGGACAAGAAATGAGGGTACCAATGTCATCAACAAATTAATGTTCTGATAAAAAAAATCCTTAAATTGTTTTCATTGTTGTTTCTACTCCCAGTAAAGAGAATTGCCATTGCATGTGGAAAACAACTCCAACTGAGACACAGAAAATAACAAAAACTTGATAAAGGCTCTAGCCCTCCCAGAATCATCTAAAACAAACAAAACATATATTTGGCTGGAGTTGGCTTTTAAGACCCATACCAGTGTAATGCAAGGTAAAGCCTTCTTAGAACAGAAGACATCTACATGTCTTATTCTATCATGAATAGTGTTGAGCGAACCCGGACTGTAACGTTCGGGTCCGTACCGAACTTTCGGGTGTCCGGGGCACGGACCCGGACATTTCAAAAATCGTTCGGGTTCGGTCCGGGGTTCTGCTATTTTACTCCACGTGTTGAGAAGCTGCAGGGCAGCCAATCAACAAGCGTTTCACTGGTTTGCCCTTAGAAGCCATCACAGCCATGCCTACTAATGGCGTGGAGATTTCACATACTGCTGCTTTGAG
>BLSH010112741.1:1963875-1978916 GCA_018402905.1 Glandirana rugosa
CCTAATTCCTGCCGTGCAACAGGAACATTGCCCCTAGGTCGTCCCACCGGTGGGTCATTAATCTCCTTCAATGTTACACCCGTTGAGCCTACAGCAACGCGTCCGTGACGTCGTACATCAGTCGGTACACATGGTCCGACGGGTGTCCGTTTCTGTTCGACAGGAGACACCCTCCATATAGTAGACACGGGAGACATAGGGGGGTCGGTGCGAGGTCACTACGGGTGCTCGACGCAACCCACTGTGGGACGACGTTAAGGAGGAGGAAGAGTAGAAGGAGCAGGAGGAGCAGGAGGTCTTGACACGGGACCGAACTTATAAAACCTGGACCGGATACGACCACGTGTGGGTTCCTGCACCAGCATAGGCCAGGTCCAAAATATTCAAGCCAGGGCACAGTTCTGGAGGACGAGGAGGACGAGGAAGATGAGAAGGAGGAGGAATTGCAGCAGGGTGTCACCCAACGCAGCTCGTGGGCATCACTGGAGCGTGGCTGGGGGGATACAGAGGGCACAGATGATATACCTCCCACAGAGGACAGCTTGTCTTTGCCTGTGGGCAGCCTGGTACACATGGCTGACTACATGCTGCAGTGCCTGCGCAACGACATCCGAGTTGCCCACATTGTAACTTCCTCTAATTACTGGGTGGCCACCCTGCTGGATCCCCGTTACAAGGACAACGTGCCGTCCTTAATCCCCTCACTGGAGCGTGAGAGGAAGATGCGCGACTACAAGCGTACACTGGTAGAGGCGCTGCTGAGGGCATTCCCAAATGATACCGGGGGCTTAGCGGAAGCACAAGGTGAAGGTAGAGGAGGAGGAGGAGGTAGAGGCCACCAACGCAGCTGTGCCACCACCAGCACCTCAGAAGGCAGGGTTAGCATGCATGAAATGTGGCAAAGCTTTGTCAGCAGCCCGCCACAACAAACAGCACAACCAGCCAATAGACAACGTCTTAGCAGGAGGCAGCATTTCAGCAACATGGTGCAAGAGTATGTGGGCACATGCCTACACGTACTGCCTGATGGGTCTGCCCCATTCAACTTCTGGGTCTCCAAATTGGCCACATGGCCTGAGCTTGCCGTTTATGCCTTGGAGGTGCTGGTCTGCCCTGCAGCCAGTGTATTGTCGGAACGTGTGTTTAACATGGCAGGGGGCGTTATCACAGACAAGCGAAGCCGTTTGTCCACATCCAATGTGGACAAGCTAACCTTTATTAAAATGAATCAGGCATGGATCCCACAATACTTGTCTGTACCTTGTGCAGAATAAACATTTAGACCATACTCACACAGCCATTCAAATGCTTCTTTTTTTGAATAGGCCTCAATACAAAAAAAAAACATGTTGGCTACCTCCTCCTACTCCTCTACCACCGCCACTTCCACCTACACTTCCACGGTCATGGCCTAGTCAACCTCTAGGCTCCTACTCCACATCCACCCCCCTTCCCATTTTTTTATTTGATTTTAACTTATTTTCCCTATCCCCATTTTTTTGTAGGGCACTTGCCCTAGTTTGAAGATGATTTTAGAACAGTTATATGGCTTCTACCGTTAATTAATACTTTTCAGACACAGTTTGAAGATGATCCACATTCACCTCCATTTTTGCATTTTTTATGTTTTTATTTTTTTTTAAATATTTAAAGTTATTTCCCTGTCCCCATTTCTTTGTAGGTCAAGTCCTTGGGTGACTACTATGGATGATACAATTACATAGTAAAGATACAAAGTCAATATAACAAAAGATATAACAGAAAAAAAAAGCTGCAATAACATACATTTCAAAATGTCATAGCTACGATTAGGGTCACAGTAGATAAAACATGTTAGCATCTCTGTTGGGCTGGGCTTTAGTCATTTAATAGAATAAACTAAATTTTAAAGTTCTGAAGTGTTGGTTCCCCTTGCTATGAAGTCTTTATGTACTGTATGTTGGCTTGCAATTCAATTAATTTGGGTAAGGAGGTTTAAACACTGCTTGCTTTATACACAGCAATGCAAAGACGGTATGTCCAAAATGCAATGCAAAAATGTTATATTGTGTGTACTATTCTCTAAGCGTGGTCCCAGCATTGAGTATTTTGTTAACCTATAGAAATGCGGCGCAGATCTAAATCAGGATCAAAATGAGATAAAAAAAACTCTATGTAGTACTTATCCATCCAACCTGTAAGTGGAAACTGTCACAGCATATACTCAATTGGCTTCACCACGCACAGCTGGCTACTTTAGGGGAGCAGTGATAATACAATGAAGTTATGATCCTGGTTTGGATGTTTACCACATCGCCTTATAAAAACTATTTTAATTCATACTGGGACCATGTTTAGAAATCAGTGCACACAATCTAAAAACTTGACATTGAATCTTAAGCTTTGCATGCAACTAAATGTTTTTGCATTGCATTTTGAACTTTACTTGGATCAACATTATACTATCCCCCACTATGTTTGATGCTGTGATCATACTTTGAAAACAATAGTATATAGAACACACTGACTGGAGGCACTGTGTAAACAGCATTAGGGGAAAGATATCCACCCTTACACAAAGTTCCTACAACATACTTGCTGTTGTGAATTAACATCATACCTTTGGATGCCCTCCCCCCCATTCAAATAAATTGTCCATTTATTCTGTGGTGGCATGGTCATTTTTAAACAGGAGCTTTATAGTATTTAGCAGATAAATATATCCAGAGAGACTGGTATTTCACACTGATATAATATCTACATGCAATAATGCCATAGGCACTGTAGATGGATTGACCTTTGTTAACCAGTTCCCTACTGAGTCATATTAAAATGACATCGGCAGGAACCGCTCGTCGATCCGGGCCGACGTCATATGATGTTGGCCGCTTCTCGCCACTACTGCGGGCCCTCAGAGTGGCGATCACGGACCGATCGTGTGCCGGGGGGTCATGTCCCCCCCATCCGGGTAAAGAGCCAATAAAATTGGCTCTTTACCACGTGACCGGCTGTGTCCAATCACAGCGGGTCACTACCGACCTCTACGTGCACGCCTCTAGTGCACGCCCCCGGGGGGCGCGCAGCTCGGCGATCGGAGCTGAGGCTTGTCCCTCGGACAAAGCCCAGCTCCGATCAGTGTAAATAGCCAATAGAATTGGCTCTTTACCACGTGACCGGCTGTGTCAATCACAACTGGTCATGTGATGTAAACAAACCTCGGTAACGAGCTGTTAACGCGGTTCTCCCTGTCACACACCGATCGTGTGTGAGAGGGAGATTGCGATAACAGCTTGTCACTGCCTACTGTTCACCAAGCACACTGATCACCCCCCCAATAAAGAGGACCTGTCACCACCCCATTAAAGTACCTGTCACCACCCCATCAAAGTACCTGTCACAGCCCATCAGAGTACCTGTCACCTGTCCATCAAAGTACCCGAGTACCTGTCATCTGTCCATCAAAGTACCCGAGTACCTGTCACCTGTCCATCAAAGTACCCGAGTACCTGTCACTTGTCCATCAAAGTACCCAAGTACCTGTCACCTGCCCATCTGAGTACCTGTATACCTGTCACCTGCCCTTCAGATTATCCGGGTACCTGTCATCAACCCATCTGAGTAACCGAGTACCTATCTGAAGCCCATTAGAGTACCAAAGTACCTTTTACCAGTCCATCAGATTACCTGAGTACCTGTCTCCAGCCCATCAAAGTACCCAAGCACCTATCTGCAGCCATCAGAATACCTGAGTACCTATCTGCAGCCCATCAGAGTACCCGAGTACCTATCTGCAGCCCATACCTCATAGAATATACCTCGGGTGTTTGCTTTCCAAAATGGGGCCATTTTGTGGGTAATTCCACTGCCCTGGTGCTCCGGGGCCTTCAAAAGTGTGAGAGGTATGAATGAAATTTTATGTGTAATTTATGCTCCTAGAACGCCTGACTGTGCTCCCTGCATGTTCGGCCTCTGTATGTGGCCAGGGTGTGAAAAAGTCTCACACATGTGGTATCGCCATACCCGGGACGAGTAGCAGAATATATTTTGGGGGGTAATTTTTGCTATGTACATGCTATGTGTTAGAAATATCTTATAAATTTACCACTTTGTGTAAAAATAAAAGCATTTTCATTTTCTTTTCACTTTTTTCGAAGACTTGTGAAAAAAAATGAACCATTCAAAAAACTCATAATGCCTCATAGAATATACGTTGGGGTGTTTGCTTTCCAAAATTGGGTCATTTTGTGGGTAATTCCATTGTCCTGGTGCTCCAGGGCTTTCAAAAGTGTAATAGGTGGTTAGCAAATTAGATGTGAAATTTCTTCTCCTAGAATGGCTGACAGTGCTCCCTGCATGTTGGACCTCACTATGTGGCCAGGCTGTGTAAAAGTCTCACACATGTGGTATCGCCATACTCGGGATGAGTAGCAGAATATATTTTGGGGGTAATCTTTGCTATGTGCATGCTATGTGTTAGAAATATCTTATAAATTGACCACTTTGTGTAAAAATAAAAGTGTTTTCATTTTCTTTCCACGTTTTTCGAAGACTTGTGGAAAAAAATGAACCATTCAAAAGACTCATAATGCCTCATAGATTATATTTTGGTGTGCTTGCTTTCCAAAATGGGGTCATTGTGGGTAATTCCATTGTCCTGGTGCTCCAAGGCCTTCAAAAGTGTAATAGGTTGTTAGGAAATTAGATGTGAAAATTCTGCTCCTAGAATGCATGACGGTGCTCTCTGCATGTTGGACCTCTCTATGTGGCCAGGCTGTGAAAAAGTCTCACACATGTGGTATCGCCATACTCGGGGAGAGTAGCAGAATGTACTTTGGGGTGTAATTGGAAGTATGCATATGCTGTGTGTGAGAAATAACTTGTTGTTATGACAATTTTGTGCAAAAAAAATAATAATAATTTCTTAATTTTCCCAAGAATTGTGGGAAAAAAGTACAACTTCAAAAAACTCACCATGCCTCTTACCATGCCTCTTACTAAATACCTTGGAATGTCTACTTTTCAAAATGGGGTAATGTGGGGGGTATTTGTACATTCCTGACATTTCAGGGCCTCAAGAAATGAGATAGGCCATCAGTGCATCAGGTGTGATCAATTTTCAATGATTGGCACCATAGCTTGTAGACTCTATAACTTTCACGCAGACCAAATAATATCCACTAATTTGGGTTATTTTTTACCAAAGATAGGTAGCAGTATAGGTTTTGGCCCAAATTTATGAACAAAAATTACTTATTTGAAAGATTTTATCACAGAAACTAAAAAAAGTGTTTTTTTTTCAAAATGTTCGCTCTTTTTTCACTTATGTCGCAAAAAATAAAAAAAACACTTCAATACTGGGCACTTAAACCCCCTTCCTTCCCGGACCAATTTTTAGCTTTCAGCGCTGTTGCAGTTTGAATGACAATTGCGCGGTCATGCGACACTGTACCCATATGAAATTTTTATCATTTTTTTCACACAAATAGAGCTTTCTTTTGGTGGTATTTAATCACCCCTGGGTTTTTTATTTTTTGCGCTATAAATGAAAATACTGAACATTTTCAAAAACAATGCATTTTTCTTCATTTCTGTTATAAAATTTTGCAAATAAGTAATTTCTCTTCATAAATTTTGACCAAAAATTATACTGCTACACTTCTTTGGTAAAAACAACCCAAATCGGGGTTTATTTGGTGTTGGCGGACAGACAGATGTTTTGGGGACTGTGACAGATGTGACGGGGTCATACAGATGTTTTGGGGACTGTGACAGATGTGACGGGGCAGACAGATGTTTTGGGGACTGTGACAGATGTGATGGGGACATACAGATGTTTTGGGGACTGTGACAGATGTTTTGTGTATGGTGACAGATGTGATGGGGTCATACAGATGTTTTAGGGGCTATTTTATGGGGACACTTATATGTATGGGGACAGGGGCATCAGTGTGCTTGGTGCACTGTGTGGGGGGCGATCTGTGACAGCTTTCTGCATGAAATCATCATCATGCAGAGAGCTGTGACATAGCTGCAGATTCCCCCCTCCCCCCCGCACTGAGCTCTCACTGAGCTCGGCGGGGGGGAGAACTGTCACAGAGATGTTCGTCTCTGTTTACAATGTGACGGCTGTGATTGGACACAGCCGTCACATGATCGGGAGGGCCAATCAGAGCGCCCATATCCCAATCTCTGCTCAGCTGGATCCTGTGATCATGCACGTCCTGTCAGAACGGGAAGCTCCCACCCGGCCGTATATATACAGTGGCCGGGTGGGAGGTGGTTAAATACCACCAAAAGAAAGCTCTATTTGTGTGAAAAAAATGATAACAATTTTGTTTGGGGGCGTGTCTGGGCGGGGCCTGCGAGCAGACGTGTGGACGAGGAGCTCCGTGCCTAACTGATAGAATCCAGCTCCATCCACACTCCTACGCCTTCAAATCCAGCAATAGGACCGACAATCCAGCTCCCTACCACCATACGCAGCCTGGGGCTCGAACGAGGGTGGATTCCGGATCGTGCCTAGAGCCGGAGCGGCGGAGTTTTAGGCCTCGAGCGGGACACCCGCCGCCATCTTGCTACACCCTCCGGCCTAGCGAGGATCCGCAATGCGACTACCGCTGTAAGCCAGGCACTTACTGGCCACAGAGCCCACTGTCCTCCACACCATCCTTTATACAGGGAACGCCCGCTCAGGCCCAGCAGGACCAAGATACACTGACTGGCCCAGGGAAAGGCCTCTTAACGGATCCGGTGGCCGCCGCCATCTTGTGGCCCTCCCGGCCTACAATTAACAAGGCCGCCACCCACCTCGCTCCAGTCCTACCTGACCCACATAATAGGACGTACGGCCATACAGAGCCCAGCAGACCCCCCCTCGGAGGACATACAGTCAGGCTACACAACAGGGCACTACCAGCTCAGTTTTTCCTCAGGCAATCGCCATCATCTTGCGGCCTAATTGACTTATCATCCCCCTCAGAACAGTGCAGGACCCCGTTGTTCCTTCTCTCTCAGACGTCCGTGGCTGGACTACTCTGGGACTACTACCTCCATACCTCCTCAGTCAGGACCCTTCCCTGCTCGACATATTTAATCAATCCAGGCTGCGGCCTACTCAGGCCTACAATCCTCTCTTTAATGTTCATGTTACCCTAATGATATGGATCTGACATTTACCATGTCTGCTTAAAGCCCCTCCACACCGGGACTGCGTTAGCCACCTATCACAGGTTGTACCAACAAGTCACATATACCATCTGTTACAACCTCTTATCCTGAAGGGGGTGATGTCACCAGGTAAAAGGACAGGCATCCGGTCTAAAACAATCCGTGAAGCCCTCACACAAGCAGCTATCAAAATGGCAGCACAACCACCCCTACAGGCTACCTCCGCTGCCTCTCTTCTATCAGAAGAACATTTCCCACTGTTACCGGTTAGTGATCACACTGTTGCTACTCCATCACTCTCCAATGCTGCTCAAAGCTCCCAGCAAAACATGGAGCTCCTAAGCCAGTTGGAAATAATGCTACAAAGAGCTTTGCAGCACACCTCAGATCTGATCACAGATAAATTGACGAAGGAGATACGAGAGGTTGGACGCCGTACTACAATATTGGAAGAGAAAATGGATGACCTACAATTGATCTCCGCTAACCATGAAGAAGATATTGAGGCACTTAAAACAGAAAATGTCACCCTTCAGGCTCGCTTGGAAGACTTTGAAAATAGAGCTAGAAGATCAAATATACGCATCAGAGGCATACCTGAATCTGTTGAGGACCTCCAGTCCACCATCACAGCCCTCTTTCAAGAGTTGGCCCCCTCCATTCCCATCGACAGGTTAGAAATTGACCGTATTCATAGATCCCTCGCTCCACGTAAGGAAGAGGGCCCCCCAAGGGACATCATCACTAAGCTGCATTTTTTTCCGCACTAAAGAACAGCTTATGGAAGCAGCACGTAAAAAAAATAATCTCTCATTCCAAGGTTACAGATATCAGATATTTCATGATCTTTCACAGCAAACCCTCGCTAGGAGGAGAGCTTTGAAACCCCACCTACAGGTCTTACAACAACATAGGATCACGTATAGGTGGAGCTTCCCCTTTGCAGTCAAATTTACCTACAAAGGCTCCTCTTTTACCTGTAAATCAGAAGATGACATCACCTCAGCTCTCTGAGACCTGAGACTCCCTGTCCCAGACTCACCACCAGACAACTCGAAGAGACGAGCGACCTCTAACTCCCCGAGGAAAACTCAAGATCACCGTGGCCCACCCTCGCTAACAGCCTCATATAAAAGGAGCTGACTCACCTACACCGCGCCTGCTGAACCGATAGACTGAAGGCCTCACACCTCTTCTACTTGCTAACCCTCTATTCTTCCAGCATGATGTCGACTCCTGGAGAGAACACAACCCGGCTAGACGCCAATACACCCATTATTCACATCCACATAAGACCTTCTCACGTATCGACCATATCCTAGTCATCGTGGCAACTGCTGCCTTGATCTTAGACTCCTGTATACTCCCTTGTACATGGTCTGACCACAACGCAGTGACCACCACCTTCTCTTCCCTGGTCCCAACTCCTACACAAAGGAGTTGGACTATTGATGATAGTCTCTTAGCGAATCCAGCTCACAGATTGGTACTCTCCACCGCCCTTCAAGACTATTTGAACACCAACTTGACCCCCAACATTGACCCGCTCACCGTGTGGGAAGCCCACAAACCTTACATAAGAGGTGTTTGCATCAGCCAGACCTCTCATGTCAGGAAAGAATACTGCAAATGCCTGAAGCAACTAGAAACGACCTTCCGCACTGCCACCGATCAATTCCAGAGCTCCCCAACCCAGACTAACAGAGACCTCTTTGAAAAGGCCCGGTTAGAATTAGATATCAGTCTAACAGAGGAAGCTGAGAAAACACTTCGTAAATCAAGGCATACTTTGTACATGAAAGCCAATAAACCGGACACTTTCCTGGCACTTGCACTTCGCAAAGCTGACTATACACCCAAACCCATTCGATTGAAAATGACCACAGACTCATACACCAGTAACCCTCTAAAAATCTTAAATATTTTCCACAGAAAGCTCTCAGAGCTGTATAGTGACCCCTCCCGCTTTAGCCAAGCGTGCAGACGGCCTCTCTGCCACTTATTACAAACGGTTCTCCGACGTGTAAGCTCCAATATTGGTGGCAGCCTTTAACTCCCTTCTCAAAGCCAAACAATTTAGATCCGAATCCCTCACAGCGTCCATTTCCATGATCCCTAAGACAAACTCAGATGATTCTGCATGGTCTAACTATAGGCCAATCTCGATACTCAACCTAGATATTAAAATTTTTGCCAAAGCCCTTACTTCCCATTTACAATCCATCATAGGTACGCTAATACATAATGATCAAACGGGATTTATCCCCTGCAGGCAGGCCGGTGACAACATACGCAGAGCTACTCTCATAGCACATACTGCACATATGAGACATATTCCGACATGCTTCATCTCACTTGATTTTCACAAAGCGTTTGACTCACTGACCTGGCCTTATCTTCACTGAATACTTCAAAGATGGGGTTTTGGTAAGAACTTTCTTACATGGACTTCAGCTCTCTATTTTAATCCTAAGGCCTATGTTACCTACTCGGGATTTCGTTCTGATCCGTTCCCCATATACAGGGGTACTCGGCAAGGCTGTCCCCTCTCCCCCCTCCTCTTCGCCCTGGCGATCGAGCCATTAGCAACTCTCATCCATGAGAACCCTAATATCAAGGGTCTCGAACTCGGCGGTCACAATCATAAATTATGTCTGTTTGCGGAAGACGTCCTAATCTTCATGACATCACCTCTAACCTCAGCTCCCAACTTAATGAAGCTGCTTGCTGATTTTGGCCAAGTCTCTGGCCTTCACATTAATCCTCGGAAATCAAAAGCCCTAAATATTTAATTGCCACCCACCTTACACTCCCAACTCAAAGACTCTCTCCCATTTTCCTGGTCCGAGAACCACCTCACTTACCTAGGCATCAAATTCACTTCGGACCCAGCAGATCTTTATTTCGCAAATTATCCCCACATGCTCACTCACCTGACTGCTTTAATGTCCAAGTGGACGTCCCTGCCCCTCTCATGGTTAGGGAGGATCACAGTTATCAAAATGTCCATCCTCCCTAAAATCCTATACCTATTTCGGGTACTACCGGTCAAAGTCCCACCACACTACCTTAGGATACTTCAGCGTAAGGCCTCCGCCTTCATTTGGGGTTCCCATAGACCACGCCTGCCTCCACGCACCCTTTTCACTCCTCGTATAAGAGGCGGACTGAGTGTACCCAACTTTGTTAAGTATTACCAAGCAGCGCAGCTGGCTACACTGCCCAAATATCATGCCACGAAGGAAGTTCCCCTTTGGGTGGCCCTGGAATCAGTGGACTGTGATCCCCTATCCACAGCCAACCTCCTTTGGTTGCATCCATCACAACGAAGCAATATCACTAACCCAATCAACAAACACAGTTTAAATGTCTGGGACAAACTTAAGACGCACTTCGGTCTTCATTCGCCTCACAATCTACTCCTCTCTTTCCTACATAACCCATCTTTCTACCCAGCATGGAGGACCCCACACTCCTTTTCCAATTTGTCAAGAGTTGGGCTCCTGCGGGCTCATCGTCTTTATAGTTCTAATGTAATCAGACCCTTTCAGACCCTTTGTGAGGCACATCATCTACCTCCCACAGAACTTTTCAGATACCTGCAAATTAAACATTTCTACGCGCAATACCCTCCCCCAGATAGATCAATCTCCTCTCTCTCGCTGTTCGAACAAGCATGCCATGCTGACCCCCACAAATGAGGCCTTATTTCCGACATATACTCAATACTTTTATCTGCCTCTACCACAATTCCTCCCATGTACGTCGGGAAATGGGAGAAAGATCTCCCCGCCTACAGTGATGACATAGACTGGAACCAAATCTGGCAGGCCACCAAATCGGCCTCGCCTAATATTGCTGCCCTAGAAACTAACTACAAAGTACTCACCAGCTGGTATCTGGTCCCTTCCAGGATCTCTAAATTCCATCCAAGGTATTCACCAGTATGCTTCCGGGGATGTCCGGACAGGGGCACACAGATGCACATTTGGTGGGATTGCCAGATAGTTCACTCCCTATGGTTAGAGGTTTTCCAACTCCTCTCCTATAAACACCCGATCCTATTGTGGCCCTCCTGAATGGCAAACCCCATCCCCTAACCCGGAGACAATTTAAAATGTTGCTCTATGTGACAACGGCTACTAAACAATCTATTGCCAAGGCCTGGAAAACCACTACGCTATCTCTGGTTCCAGTTACAAATCGGATTAACCAGGCATTTGTGCACGCCAAAACTGAGGCCATCTACCTAGATCAACTCCACAAATTTGAAAGGCTTTGGCAACCCTGGATAGATCGGGGCCTATCTAAAAATTTCAACCACACACTGATCATAGGCAACAGGTGAACTACGGCATTATGCCCCCATATGCCTATACCACTTGTGGCTGATACCCCCCCTCTGGAGATAACCCCTTCTTCTTTACCCTTCCCTCTTTCCTACCAATCCTCCCTCTAGATCAATAATTCTCGCTTTCTTTTTCTGCAGACTTGATTCCCTCTTCTATTTGGATGCTAGGATGTAGATGCCGAGAGGACCTAGCTCCCCTACATAGGTTGGGCCACCAGTCGGATCCCAACTTGGGGAGAGGGACCTCCGGCACCTCTACACCCTTCCCTACGCTACGCTACACATGCTCTTACTCCACTCTTACAAAGTCCCTCAGATCACTTAGACTGGCTGAATACCGTATTGATATATTAGATAAGACCAATTTACCAAGTTTCTCTTGATATAATGTAGTGTTAGATTGCTGTAACCTGCTCACATGCATGGCGCGCAGTTGCTACTTCACCATTACAATGGTATTCTCTGTATTCACGCTACCTTTTCATTACTTGATGAATACTGTATTTTTCTCTCTTGTATTACTCTTACTATAAACCACAATAAAAAATATCACAACAGAAAATTTTTGATTGGGTACAGTGTAGCACGAGAGAGTAATTGTCATTCAAAATGTGAGAGCGCTGAAAGCTGAAAATTGGTCTGGGCAGGAAGGGGGTATAAACGTCCTGTATTGAAGTGGTTAATAACTGCTATTTAAGTGATTTTATACATTTTGAATAATAAAATATGAACATCTATCCTATTGCAGCTTTCTCTTTCTGTAAGATTTGTTTGTTGTATTTCCATGGGTAGTCACCCAAGGAGGATTTGATGAGTTTTTTTATAGGTTTTGACATTACCTGGTGAATATGGCGTTTGGAGTCCAAACGCTTACCTGAGCCTGTCAAGGATCCAGTGATGTGCCTATTTGCAGCCTTCTCTCTTCTCTCTTTCTCTTCTCACTGTGACTTGGGCAACAGCAGGAGCTATTGACTCCTGGAATGCTAGCAGGAGACCCCAGTGGAGGAGGTTTGGGCCGCTCTGTGCTAAACCATTGCAAAACAGCTAAATATAACATGCTTGTTGGTTAAATAAATCTAGACTTTACAATCATTTTAAGAACGGAAGTGTAAAACGTAATTGCAATGCCCTGTAACCAATAGCAACTAATCAGCCAAAAAAATATAACTAACGTGACTTTAGTAACTAAAATATAATTTTGTCATTATGACTTACATTACAATGAATAAAACATCAGCGCTTCCTGTGCTGTTAATGAACAAGTCCAATAGGGTCATATTGACTTTAAAAGTAAAAATACATGGTTCTGCAATGCCTTTCCTAAAGTATTTAATAAAGTGGACTTTCACTAATATTACAAATCTGCATGAATTCAACAATATACTTTTTTCAAAAAAGCTGTATCTTTATCCTCTAATTTAACGGAGCTGCTTTAAGATTTTGACTAGGCTGAGATGATGGCATCCCTCTTCTGCTCAGTCTACGCTAACACAGCGATCATAATTTTGAATTTTGTAGCAAGTCCCAATGTGAGAGGTTGTAGCAGAGGGCTTATCTACAGTATCTCACATAAGTGAGTATACCCCTCACATTTTTCTAAATATTTTATTCTATCTTTTCATGTGATAACACTGAAGAAATGACACTTTGCTCAATGTAAAGTAGTGAGTGTACAGCTTGTATAATAGTGTAAATTTGCTGTCCCCTCAAAATAACTCAACAAACAGCAATTAATGTGTAAACCTCTGGCACCAAAAGTGAGTACACCCCTAAGTAAAAATGTCCAAATTGGCCCAATTAGCCATTTCCCTCCCCGGTGTCATGTGATTCGTTAGTGCTATAAGGTCTCAGGTATGAATGGGGAGCAGGTGTGTTCAATTTGGTGTTATCGCTCTCACTCTCTCATACTGGTCACTGGAAGTTCAACATGGCACCTCATGGCAAAGAACTCTCTGAGGATCTGAAAAAAATAATTGTTGCTCTACATAAAGATGACCTAGACTATAAGAAGGTTTCCAAGACCCTGAAACTGAGCTGCAGCACTGTGGCCAAGACCATACAGTGGTTTAACAGGACAGGTTCTCAGAACAGGCCTTGCCATGGTCGACCAAAGACGTTAAGTGCATGTACTCAGCGTCAGTATCCAGAGGTTGTCTTTGGGAAATAGACGTATGAATGGTGCCAGCATTATTGCAGAGGTTGAAGGGGTGGGGGTCAGCCTGTCAGTGCTCAGACCATACGCTGCACACAGCATTGCATTGGTCTGCATAGCTGTCATCCCAGAAGGAAGCCTCTTCTAAAGATGATGCACATGAAAGGCCGCAAACAGTTTGCTGAAGACAAGCAGACTAAGGACATGGATTACTGGACCAAAATAAACATATTTGTTTCAGATAGCGTCAAGCATGTGTGGCGGCAACCAGGTGAGGCGTACAAAGACAAGTGTGTCTTGCCTACAGTCAAGCATGGTGGAGGGAGTGTCATGTCTGGGACTGCATGAGTGCTGCCAGCACTAAGGGGGCTACAGTTCATTGAGGGAACCATGAATGCCAATATGTACTGTGACATACTGAAGCAGAGCATGAGCCCCCCCTTCAGAGACTGGGCCGCAGGGCAGTATTCCAACATGATAACAACCCCAAACACACCTCCAAGATGACCACTGCCTTGCTAAAGAAGCTGAGGGTAAAGGTGATGGACTGGCCAAGCATGTCTCCATACCTAAACCCTATTGACCATCTGTGGGGCATCCTCAAATTGAAGGTGGAAGAGCGCAAGGTCTCTAACATCCACCAGCTCCGTGATGTCATCATGGAGGAGTGAAAGAGGACTCCAATGGTAACCTGTGAAGTTCTGGTGAACTCCATACCCAAGAGGGTTAGGGCAGTGCTGTAAAATAATGTTCACCAAGGGGAGTACTCACTTTGTTGCCAGTGGTTTAGACATTAATGGCTGTGTGTGGAGTTATTTTGAGGGGACAGCAAATTTACACTGTTATACAAGCTGTACAGTCATTAATTTACATTGTAGTAAAGTGTAATTTCTTCAGTGTTGTCACATGAAAAGATAGAATAAAATATTTACAAAAATGTGAGGGGTGTACTCAATTTTGTGAGATACTGTATGTCAGACATTTATTAACCGCTTAACAACCGCCCTATAGACAAAAGACGTCTACAGGGCGGTTGCTTAATTCTGGGAGGACGTCTATTGACGTCCTCCCAGAATCGCGGTTCCCGCGCGCCCCCTGGGGCGCGCACACGGGAACATCCGTGACTGTCGGGTCCGGGGGACCCGACCGATCACGGATCGGGGTGAATGGCCGCTGTGCGCGGCCTTTCACCACGTGATCGCGCCGTCAAATGACGGCGCGATCACATGTAAACAAGCCGGCGGAAGCGCCGGCTTGTCTCTCCTCTCCGCACCGATCGGTGCAGTGTGAGAGGAGAGAGGGGGGAGAGAAGACGTGTGCAGCGCTGTGGGCAATGTGCAATGCCCACAGCGCTGCCTAGTAACAAAATACTCCCCCCCCACCATCTGTTTA
>BLSH010112741.1:1989712-2005748 GCA_018402905.1 Glandirana rugosa
GTGACAAGACGTTTGTAGACCTTTGACACACACTGTGAAATTGATTTTGACCCTGTTTGACTTGATGACAAGACGTTTGTAGACCTTTGACACACACTGTGAAATTGATTTTGGCCCTGTTTGACAAGACGTTTGTAGACCTTTGACACACATTTAGTTAAAGTGTCACACACAGTTTCCAGATGTTTGCAGAACAGTGATATGGGTTCGCCCGGTTTTTGTTAAAGTGTTACACACAGTTTCCAGATGTTTGCAGAACAGTGTATCAGTTTGTCCCGGTTTTAGTTAAAGTGTTACACACAGTTTCCAGATGTTTGCAGAACAGTTTGTCCCGGTTTTAGTTAAAGTGTTACACACAGTTTCCAGATGTTTGCAGAACAGTAGTATGGTTTGTCCCGGTTTTAGTTAAAGTGTTACACACAGTTTCCAGATGTTTGCAGAACAGTAGTATGGATTGTCCCGGTTTTAGTTAAAGTGTTACACACAGTTTCCAGATGTTTGCAGAACAGTAGTATGGTTTCTCCCGGTTTTAGTTAAAGTGTTACACACAGTTTCCAGATGTTTGCAGAACAGTGATATGGGTTCTCCCGGCTTAGTTATACTTTTTTGACACAGTTTGAAGATGATTTTAGAACAGTTATATGGCTTCTACCGTTAATTAATACGTTTCAGACACAGTTTGAAGATGGTCCACATTCACCTCCATTTTTGATTTTTTTATGAAATTATTTTTTTAAAAATGCTTTTAGTTATTTCCCTGTCCCCATTTCTTTGTAGGGCACTTGTCCCACCCTTACCCCCATTTTCCTGCCTTTTGCAGACCTCTAGGACTTTCCTGGACTTTTTTACAGCAATTTTTAGAATTTTTGGTAAAATTACCAGAACCCCGGACCCGAACCCGGACTTTTTTTGAAAAGTCCGGGTTCGGGTCCCGGACACCCCAAAGTTTGGTACGGACCCGAACTTTACAGTCCAGGTTGGCTCAACACTAGTGTTGAATAAACAAGCAAGTTTATTAAAACGCAGTTAAAATCTTGAGCAATGTAACAAGGTGACATGCTACCCTAAGGGTTTTTTTCCCAGGAACCTCTTGGAATTCTTATATAATATATATATACCCATATACTACAATCCCCAATTGGGGGCTGTTTATCTGGTAACCTCTCTGCATATTGCTGTATGTGCCACTGTGTGGCCATGGATATGACTGCCTCAGCCCCCGGGGAGGATGTCTGCCATGGTGCCACCAGCCTGATACACCACTCTTTGAAATGGTACACATTGTTCACCTATAGGTAAGAGTGCTTGGGAATATGTTCTGTGTCCCCTCTCTTTTCCTTTTGTTCCCCCTCTGTGCCAGCTATTAGATAGTTTGCACTTACACATATTTTTTATTATAGAGACATCTACTTTATAATTGCTCCTTATGAGTGGAGATATCCATGAAACGCGTAGAGCTCCTGCCATATTCTATACCGCTACAATCATGTGTTCAAGACTTTTTATCAATATTATCATTAACTTGATTACCTTTTAGCTAGTTCATGTTTCTAATTATGTGTATAATGGGCTGTTTGCTAATACTTTGTTTGTACAGTGTAAACTACATTGCTATATTTGTAAATACATGAATTATCTAGATGTCATTTATTGTCAACAACTACTTTTTATTATGTAATTAATTTATACGTATTTGGAATCAACACACATGATTTTACCATCTATTTTCTAGTAGTGTGCTTCATATAAAGTCCCACAAACCCCCTTTTCCTTTATAATACATTTAGGGATGGAGGTATATGAATTTATCCATTCATTTCTTTATATAAAGTCCCAACTTCTTTTCCCCTCCTTACAAGATTTTAACTGTGTTTTAATAAACGTGCTCATTTATTCAACACCATTGGCACTATCATAGACTTTGTTCAACACAGCAGTCATTTGCCTTCCTAGCATTAGGAGCCTCCACTTAGCATTTCAACTGTGGATTTTCTGTGTTCTTTTGGCTTGTATTCTAGCACCACTCCTTGTGCATAGACCCCACAGAGCTGCTTGTGGTTCCCCACACGGTACCATTCATCCCTCATAAGGGGCTTATCATTGCTTTGGGCCCCTTAGAGCCAGACTTTGTTTGTTGTTCTATTGGACTCTAATTTCTGAAACTACAGACTGTCTGTCTCCCTCCCTGGCCTTGCTTAGCATCACATAGAGAAGTTCCCACAAAACCATACAGTTATAATTATGCATACTGTATTCACATCTAGATTGCTAATAATGCAGAAATGGAGGCGCACCTTGGTTTCAAATATATCAGATGTCAAACTACAAATTAATCTGACAAAATCATGAAACATGAAAAACTGTTAGCATCTCAAAATGGTTCTTCTGCCAAATTTCATACCACCTGGGGCAACTGGCCCTCCAATCTTCCTTGGCAAGTGTTATATTATAGTGCACTATACAGTACTACAATTATTAATCTTATTTTCATTGCAATTATTCTTGCTTACCTTTATTTTCTGAAATCTGGATTGTTCTGCGGTAATATGGAATGCTTTTGAAGGCTATACTGTTCTATTGTCATTCACTACAGCTCAATTTGTTGCTGCCTATTTTTTTGTTATTGCAATTTTCATATGTAAGCTGTTGCATATTGTTACTATGTTTTGAAAACTTCAATAAAACTTATATTGGAAAAAAATATATATAGAAAGAAAAATACATTGTTTTTATCTGCTTTTACTTGTTGGCAGCAATTTAATGAAAACCTGTAGTATGGATAGAGATTGTCATTGTTGACCTCACCTTCTATGTTGCCATGGCTGTTTGTAGTGAATTTATAGCACTAATTTGAAGTTAGATTTTAAGACCATGTGCCATTTGAAAAGCAAAGCCTCCTCCATTGATATACAAATTAGCCAGTGGGGCTAGTTTAAGTCAGGTTACAGAATATGATGTACAGGAAGCATGGGGGGGGGGGGGGAATTAGGACTTTTGAACAAGCATGTGGGAGAAAAAGGACAGAGTTGTTTTGGAAGACAAAGGAACAACATGCGTGCTGAAAGACTTTCGGAGGAAGACGTTTGGTCACCAGGCGATTACTTCATCATAAAGAAGTTGAGTAGCTGTTTAGTAAAATTATTGTAAACATATTGTACATGTTTCAGCTTGTGCATGCTGTGGGCATATTTTGTTATACTTTGCATGCTATAAATTATGTATCCAGCAGTTGTATGTGCAGCTCTTCTGTTTAGTAAAAGTATCAATACACTACAGAGGTCTAAACTTCCTTGGATTTTACCGCAAGAGCCTTTAATAGACACCAAGCAAAACACCTTCTGAAAATACTATATTTCATGCTTATCTAAAAACAGGGATGCAGATTAGGAATTTTGACACCACTTCAACTTTTCTGATCTTGGATTTTTGTTTCACATCAGTGTTGTAGAAAGTCCTAAAGCCAGAGAATTGGAATTTTAATAAGGTGGTTAACAATGGCAGTCCCCTTATGTCTTTCAGCATAGGTTTCCTTTTGATGTCTGATGCACTTATAATTTGCTGAAAATGTGCAGCAAATATAAACAATTAAATATACATTTATTTTCTTCTCTTTCAATGCATGCAGCTTTGTTTTATATCCTGGATCCATGTTTTTATTTTTGGTAAAAATTATAAGAACATTTTCATTTCCTTTACTGGGTCATTGATTTTTTTATTCGGCAGTAGAGAGAGAGTTAAATGCCACAGCAAGAGCCAACATTCTGTAGCTCCGTATTCTGGGAGTTTTTATTTATTCTTTGTTAGATTTGTTTGTTGGGGTGGCAGCTGTTTTCATTACTATAAGATTAGCCTAAAGGCCATCTCCACTATTATCTTCTAAAGTTCAAAACCCAGGGCACTCACATTCTCAGTTCATCAACTTTTACAGAACAACATGGGCTGTTCTGCCATGCATGTGGAGTTCTAATCCAAACCTTTCTCCTTCTCTCTTGCTGTGTTTTGTTGTGGTTTTTAGAAAATGATTTTGCCATATGCAGAGAAGTGGCAATTGCTTTTAGTTGTGTCAGGAAAGGGATGAGCTGCTAGTAGTGCAGCATGCATTAATCATACACAATGTGAACATGATGCATCACAAACAATTAACGTACATAGAAACATTACTTAGACCAAAATAAGTCTTAATAATACTTCTGATCAAGGTTAAATAATATTAAATAAATGGAAGACACCAAAGTAAGTTTTTCATTAGGATAAGAGGCATTTATAAATATTAAACTTGAAAATATAGGCCAGAAATATATTTGTTTGTCAAAAAAATTTTTAATTTATATGTATGTTTATTGCTGGCATTTTAATCAGGTTTGGTTGTATTGAACCGTGTCATGTCCTTTATAGTAACTGTGGTAAATTTGTAAAACTGTGATACATAACACAAAATATGGCAACCATGGGTTGGTAAATACTTACCTCCAGATTTTGACAAGAACCTTTAAATGTTCCCCATCATACCAACATATATTCTCCCACAAAACATCTGGACTGAGCTCCTATTTTGCTTTGGACCCCTAGGATTACCCTCACACCCCTTAGTACACATGTTGTTACCTGTACAATGCAGCCCTATTTCTTACTGAAATAATGATTAATTATCTCTGTGCTGCACTTTACATGAAGTTGTACGCTTATGAATTGTGCAATGTGGTTAACCTGTTGTATTTTTTTTTCCAGTGTGACAGAAAAAAAAAACAATTCTGTAGCTACAGGGTGAGAAAGAAATAGATTTGAGCGGACACCTGGATGTTCGGGTTCGCCGGGTTTGAAAGAACTTCGCGAAAAAGTTTGAGTTCGGCACCAAACTTGACCCGAACCCAAATGTGGATAGGGAAATAACTTAAAATCACATAAACAAAATAAAAATTGGAGGAGGGGGTGGATGTGGAGTAGGAGCCTAGAGGTTGAGGAGGCGGTGACTGTGGCGGTGTAGATGGAAGTGGCGGTGGAGGAGGAGGAGGTAGCCAACACTGTTTTTTGTTTGTTTTTATTTTTCTAATTGGGGTAGCCCCTAAAATATTGAGACATATTCAAAAAAAAAAGTATACCAATGGCTGTGTGTGGCCAGTCTAAATGTCTATTCTGCACAAGGTACAGACAAGTCTTGTGGGATCCATGCCTGGTTCATTTTAATAAACGTTAGCTTGTCCACATTGGCTGTGGACAGACGGCTGCGCTGGTCTGTGATAACGCCCCCTGCTGTGCTAAACACAGGTTCAGACAATACACTGGCTGCAGGGCAGGCCACACGTCCAAGGCATAAAGGGCAAGCTCAGGCCATGTGCCCAATTTGGAGACCCAGAAGTTGAATGGGGCGGACCCATCGGTTAGTACGTGTAGGCGTGTGCACACATACTGTTCCACCATGTTGCTGAAATGCTGCCTCCTGCTAAGACGTTGCAGCTGGTGGTGCTGTTTGTTGTGGTGTGCTGCTGACAAAGCTTTTCCACATTTTGGCCATGCTAACCCTGCCTTCTGAGGTGCTAGCGGTGCCACAGCTGCGTTGGTGACCTCTTCCTCCTCCTCTGCCTACATCTTGTGCTTCCACTGAGCCCCCGGTGTCATTTGGGAATGCCCTCAGCATTCTGATCACACTCCAGTGAGGGAATTAAGGATGGCACATTGTCTTTGTAATGGGGATCCAGCAGGGTGGCCACCCAGTAATCAGCACAAGTTAAAATGTGGGCATCTCGGCTGTCGTTGAGCAGGCACTTCAGCATGTAGTCGCTCATGTGTGCCAGGCTGCCCAGAGGATAAGACAAGCTGTCCTCTGTGGGAAGTGTATCATCTGTGTCCTCCGTATCCCCCCAGCCAAGCTCCAGTGATGCCCACGAGGGTGCCACCCTGCTGTGAACACGGTTCTTCCTCCTCCTAATCATCCTCGTCCTCCTCATCCTCCAGAACTGTGCCCTGGCTTGAAATTTTTTTACCTGGCCTATGCTGGTGCAGGAACCCACCCTCCGAGCCCCTTGTGAATGACTGGCCTAATAACCGTGGAAATGACCCCTCTTCCTCCTCCTTCTGTGCCACATCCTCTTCCATCATCACCCGAAGTGTTTTTTCAAGGAGACATAGAAGTGGGATGTAACGCTGAGAACAATGTCATCGGTACTGGCCATGTTGGTGGAGTACTCGAAACACTGCAATATGGTACACAGGTCTCGCATGGAGGCCCACTCGTTGGTGGTGAAGTGGTGCTTTTCTGCAGAGCGACTGACCCGTGCATGCTGCAGCTGAAACTCCACTATTGCCTGCTGCTGCTCGCACAGTCTCTCCAGCATGTATAAGGTGGAGTTCCACCTTGTGGGCACGTCGCATAGGAGGCAGTGAGCGGGAAGGCTGAAGTTCTGCTGCAACGCAAACAGGCGAGCAGCAGCAGGGTGAGAACGCCGAAAGCGGCAACAGATGGCCCGCACTTTCTGCAGCAGCTCTGACATGTCTGGGTAGTTTTTTTAGAAATTTCTGCACCACCAAATTCGTCAAACCAGCTAGGCCCAGAGCTGCTACGAGATTTCGCCCATTATCGCAACCACCAAGCCAGGCTTGAGGCTCAGTGGCAACAACCACTCATCGGTCTGTTGTTCAATGCCCATCCACAGCTGCTGCGCAGTGTGGGGTTTATCCCCCAAACATATCAGTTTTAAAACAGCCTGATGTTGTTTCCCCCTGAATGTGTTAAAGTTGGTGGTGAAAGTGTTACACTGACTGGATGAGGAGGTGGTAGAGGAGGAGGAAGCGGAGTAGGAGGCAACAGGAGTCAAAGAGAAATGACCTGCAATCCTCATGGTGGAAGGACATGCGCCAAATGGCTAGCCACCTCAGGCCCACCCGCCACTACATTTGCCCCTACATTTGACTCACAAAAGTGAGTATATCCCTCACATTTTTGTAAATATTTTATTATATCATTTCATGTGACAACACTGAAGAAATGACACTTTGCTACAATGTAAAGCAGTGAATGTACAGCTTGTATAACAGTGTAAATTTGCTGTCCTCTCAAAATAACTCAACACACAGCCATTAATGTCTAAACCACTGGCAACAAAAGTAAGTACACCCCTAAGTGAAAATGTCCAATTTGGGCCCAATTAGCCATTTTCCATCCCCGGTGTCATGGGACTCGTTAGTGTTACAAGGTCTCAGATGTGAATGGGGAACAGGTGTGTTAAATTTGGTGTTGTCGCACTCACTCTCTCATATTGGTCACTGGAAGTTCAACATGGCTCCTCGTGGCAAAGAACTCTCTGAGGATCTGAAAAAAAAGAATTGTTACTCTACTTAAAGATGGCCTAGGCTATAAGAAGATTGCCGAGACCCTGAAACTGAGCTGCAGCAAGGTGGCCAAGACCATACAGCAGTTTAACAGGACAGGTCCCACTTAGAACAGGCCTTGCCATAGTCAACCAAAGAAGTTGAGTGCATGTGCTCAGCGTCATATCCAGAGGTTGTCTTTGGGAAATAGAGGTATGAGTGCTGCCAGCATTGCTGCAGAGGTTGAAGGGGTGGGGAGGTCAGCCTGTCAGTACTCAGACCATACACCGCACACTGCATCAAATTGGTCTGCATGGCTGTCATCCCAGAAGGAAGCCTCTTCTAAAGATGATACACAAGGAAGCCCGCAAATGTTTGCTGAAGACAAGCAAACTAAGGACATGGATTACTGCAACCATGTCCTGTGGTCTGATGAGACCAAGATAAACTTATTTGATTCAGATGGTGTCAAGCGTGTGTGGTGGTAACCAGGTGAGGCGTACAAAGACAAGTGTGTCTTGCCTACAGTCAAGCATGGTGGTGGGAGTGTCATAGTCTGGGGCTGCATGAGTGCTGCTAGCACTGGGGAGAATGATCCCCTCCCTTTGGAGACTGGGCTGCAGGGCAGTATTCCAACATGATAATGACCCCAAACACACCTCAAAGATGACCACTGCTTTGCTAAAGAAGCTGAAGGTAAAGGTGGTTGACTGGCCAAGCATGTCTCCAGACCTAAACCCTATGGAGTATCTGTGGGACATTCTCAAATGGAAGGTGGAGGAGTGCAAGGTCTTTAACATCCACCAGCTCCATTATGTCATCATGGAGGACTGGAAGAGAACTCCAGCGGCAACCTGTGAAGCTCTGGTGAATTCCATGCCCAAAAGGGTTCAGCCAGTGCTGGAAAATAACGTTGGCCACACATATTTCACTTAGGGGGTGCACTCACTTTTGTTGTCAGCAGTTTAGACATTAATGGCTGTGTGTTGAGTTATTTCGAGGGGACAGCAAATTTACACTGTTATACAAGATGTACACTCAGTACTTTACATTGTAGAAAAGTGTCATTTCTTCAGTGTTGTCACGTGAAAAGATATAATAAAATGTTTACAAAAATGTGAGGGGTATACTCACTTTTGTGACATACTGTATATATATATATATATATATATATATATATATATATATAATGTTTGGGCTTGGTCCAGAAGTGGCTAAAAAAATAAACAGAGCACTTTGAACCACTTCCTGTCTGGCCTATAGACAAATGATGGCCGGCGGGGGTTCAGTTATCCTGGCCGGACGTCATATAACGTCTGTCTGGATAACCTGTGATTGTGCACCCGCGGGGGCATGTATAGTGGCGGTCGGTGTTGTGGTGTGTCAGCCTGACACACCGCATTACCGATCTCGGTAAAGATCCTCCGTCGGAAGCTCTTTACCACGTGATCAGCTGTGACCACTAACGGCTGATCACAGTGTAAACAGGAAGAGCTCTTCTGACGGGGAGGTCTGCAGTGATTGTTTATCAGTTCAGCCCCCCACCAAGAATCACGACCCAGGACCCCCAAGGATGCCATCCATAAATGCCCACCCAGGACCACAGGGGATGCCCACCTAGGACCACCAGGAATGCTTCCCAGGGCCACCAAGTATGGCATACTCTGTACTATAGGGATGGCACTCAGTGCCATCTCTGATGCCTGCTAGTGCTTCATTATCAGTGCTGCCTGCCAGTGCCATCTATAAGTGCTGCCTATCAGTACCCGCTAGTGTCAAAAAGTGCCACCTATCAGTGCTCATGAGTGCCACCTATCAGTGCTCATCAGTGTCACCTATCAGTGCTAATCAGTGCCACCTATCAGTGCCCATCAGTGCCACCTATCAGTGCCCATCAGTGCTGCATATCAGTGCCACCTATCAGTGCCCGTCAGTGCTACTTATCAGTGCTGCCTATCAGTGCCCATCAGTGCTGCATATAAGTGCCTCATCATCAGTGCCCATCAGTGTCACCTCATCAGTGCCAATCAGTACTGCCTCATCAGTGCCGCCTCATCAGTGCTCATTAGTGAAGGAGAAATCATACTTATTTACAAAGTTTTGTGACAGAAACAAAGAAAACGTTTTTTCTCAAAATTTTCGGTCTTTTATTATTTGTAGCGCAAAAGATAAAAATCGCAGAGGTGATCAAATACCACCAAAAGAAAGCTTTATTTGTGGGAAAAAATGATAAAAATGTAGTTTGGGTACAACATTGCATTGCTGCGCAATTGTCCTTCAAATTGTGACAGCACTGAAAGCTGAAAAGTGGTCTGGGCGGGAAGGGGGGAAGTGCCGGTATTGAAGTGGTTAAACTTTCCCTACTCTATCCAAAATGGAAAATGTTTTGCTTAAGATATTCTTTAAGGAAGAACTCTATATCACATTGATAATGCAACCAACAGTAGTGATTAACCTCATGTAAGCAATATGAGTTCTCCAGAGCGATGCAATGTGGAATATATTATGTCTATTCTGTCTATAGGATTATCTAATATCAATTGTTTGATTAAAATGCTTGCTCAAAGCATTTAAAAAATCAAACAACTCGGCTGATATGCCCATTTTTAGCATTCCTTCTACCTGCCATGAGCTATTGTAAATGCGGGAGGACAAGGGGATCATCCAAGGCTCCACCAGTGGCTCAGATCAGTCGCTTCTTCCAAGACATTCCTAGGCCTGATCCAATGGCATTGCCAGTGGAAACATATGGAGCCTGGGGGCCTGCAGCTGTGCCTTCTCCTTCCATGGCTACCTCTCCATTGCGTGTGCCTTACTCGCTGGCAGGCTTGCCAGCTCCCCTGGATCCTACATCCCACATGCAGTGCAGCCCAGGGCCCTCCATGCGGCTGTCACAGGACAATGCAGACATCAGAGTCCTGCTCCGAGCTCTACCCACGAAATCTGACAAAGAGGCGCTGGTGCTGCTGGTAGAAAAACAACACCGCCGCAACTTCCAGCAGCTCTGCTCCGAGGTCCATGGTCTGGACAGCAGACTAAGGGGGAATCAACGGTGAGTGCCCTGGGGCTCCGGGTCACCCAGCTGGAGGGGAATTACTCAGTCTACCAGGAACAACTGGCAGAGTTGAAGTTCCACACAGAGGACCTCGAGAACTGGAGGCACAGAAACAATTTGGGGCTCTGTGAGCTGCTGGAGGCGACTGAACTGGAGAATCTGATTGAGACTGTCCTGGCGATCTTCCATAAGATCCTGGATTCTGACCCACCTGCCAGCATGAAGACTGACAGGGTGCACAGGACGCTCGGCCCCAGGCCCTCGGATCAAGATCGCTCCAGGTACGTGATCTGCCGCCTGCATCGCTATAGTTAGAAAGAGCTGATCCTCCGCGCAAGGGACTTATCAACGTTGATGGTGCACCTATATTCATCTTCCCTGATGTGTCCCAGGCCACCCTCCAAAAGAGAGCTATGCTGAAGCCCATTTTGGAGATGCTACATCAAGCAGACCTGGCTTATCGCTGAGAGTTCCCACTCCAGCTCACTGTCCGCAAAAGTAGCAGTTCCTTTACTCTGCAATGACATGGAGACATCCCAGACCTGTTTAGGTTCTTGGAAATGGAGCCCATCTCCCTACTGGACTGGCTGTGCCCACTGCCTGGCAGGGATCCTTGTGCAGCAAATCGGGTCCCCAGTCCGGTTTACCACACCACTTTTCCAGACACCAGAGAGGTTACCAGATGGTGGTGCAGGTGCAAGATTTGGAAATGTGACTCTGGAATGTAATGCATGTAAGTGAACCGTAACTTGTGTAGGCTAAGGTCTGATGTGGCTATCAGACCTGACTTTGCTTGAGCCCAAGTGGGTTTCTCCCTCCCTGGATGCCTGTGGAGGAGCCCTTTCCCAGGAAAGACTCATTGCCCCCCTTTCTTTGCCTCTCGCTCTGACATTGGGGCAGCCCTTTGGGGTCATGCCCAATTTCACCCCCTTGGACTTTAGACTGTGACCTTATCTCCTGAGCGCCTGGGATGGCCCAGAGGGTTAGTGAATGGGCATTGGTTGCATCCCTGAGCTGGAGAGGGGGGACCAGTAGATACATTCCCTTTTGTATGTCTTCCCTTCTTTCCCTCCCTCCCCTCCTTGTGTCTCCAGTCCCATTCCCCCCCTCCTACCCCCCTCCTATTCCCCCTCCTCCTATTCCTCCTCCTTCCCTCTTCCTCCATCCTACTCCCTCCCTCCCATTCCCTCTCACGCTGTTCCATCCTGGCCCCCTCTCCACTCACCTGCTCACGCTGGTGCTCAAAACGAATGGCCTTGTTTTATTAGTCATATCGGACTCTGATGCTTGCTTATAATAGTTGTGTATTGCTGCCTCTCCCCTACTGTATAAGTCTGCAATGTCACAGTACTGTATGTTACTAGACATCCTCCTGATATTATGTTATTTTTTCTGAGTGCCGAGGTAACCTTTACAGGCTATACCATGCTGTGTGCCTGGACGTTGTCCCTGGGCAGCAGTGTCTGCATCACCAGGCTGTTCAGGCTTTATTATCCATTGACTAGTTAAATTATTTTTGTTTGCTCAGGTTGGGATAGGGAGTCTCTGATCCCTGCTGTGCACAACCTCTTCCCCCACATAGGGTTGCACCCCATCGGTGGCTCATATTTTGGACTAGGTCTCTTCTGCACTTACGGCGCATTAGCTTTCTGCCACAGCTGTCTTTCTCTGCTGTTTCCCCCTTTCTTATACCCCCTCTCCCCTAACCCGCCTCCCCACTTTTTTCTTCTCCCTCCCCCCTTTTTTTTTTGCTATGACTGCGGGGAACAAATGGCCTACTTCAGGATGTTTAGCCCCTTCACATTGATAGATACATAGGAGACACATTTCCGTGTTGATAAAACACCAAAGCTCTATGATCAATTTTTTCCTGTCGGCATACCATGGGTGCTCCTCTGATTCAATTCTGAAGTCAAAAGGGGTCAGTATTTTGATCCGCAGCATGACCCGGTGGTCATTTAGAAATCAGTGGAGTGATGCAGATGGTCAAGTTTACTTTATGAAGGGGATTGTGGTTGACTCCTTGGTCAGTCTGGTGAACCTCTACCTCCCCAACTTTGGTCATAATTGGGTGGATTTGCGAGGGACGCAGTGATCCTGGGAGGGTGACATGAACTTAACCATGGACCTGACCCTGGGCACCTCCAGGAGGGCCTCTCAGATCTCCTATGCAGCGCTGAAGTGCTTAACAAATAACTTTTATGCTTTCAACCTAGTGGAAGTGTGGAGGGTACTGCACCTGAGTCAAAGAGACTATACCTTTTACTCTCACCCCCACGATACCAAAATTGTTCTCTTTATGATGCCCCAACCTCTCTTGTCCAGGGTGCTATTCACCTCCATTGGCTCCATCACTTTTTTGGACCATGCTCCAGTTTTTGTGAACATAGATTTGCTACCTCCCATCCTGATACAATGGATGTGGAAGCTTAATGGGTCCTTGCTCCAGATCCCCAAGGTCTTGGAGGAGGTGTCTATGGAGCTGAGATACTTTTTTGGTTCCAATGGGATCCAGATAGTGCCCCAATGATGGTCTGGGAGGCGCACAAGGGCTATATCAGGGGGATCCTGATTAATATTGGGCCCCGACTCAAGAAGGCTAGAGAGCAGCAAACTACAGCTCTCCTGGAAAAGATCAGCTCCCGGGAGGATGCTCACAAGAAATCACTATCTGTCCAGGCCTTAGCAGATCTCCCGATTCTAAAAAAACTGTTGCGCTCGCTGGCCCTGGACACGGCCAAAGCTGTGACTGCTAAATGTAGATGCACATTCTACGAGCACAGCAACAAATGTGGCAAATTGCTTGCAAGGTCCTTGAGAGCACAGCAAGCTTTTTGACGATAACCGCATTAAGGTCCATGCTACAGAGAAGACCGCTGACCTATTCAGCAGGTATTACGCCTCACTTTATAATCTCCCATGTCCACCTTCCGAGCGGGGGTAATCCGTTGAACGGTTGGAAATACAGGATTACCTATGAAGATTGGGCCTCCCACGCCTATCGGATGAGGAATTGTCCACTTTAGAAAAACGTATCTCTGCAGATGAGGTGGCGCTGGCGATGGCACAAATGCAATCTGGTAAGTCCCCGGGCCCGGATGGGTATTCCCTAGCATACTACAAGACCTTTGGGAATCTCTTAACCCCGCATTTCCTCTCGTCATATAATGCAGCGGGGAAGGGGTTCTTCCTCTGGAGGATACACTGCTTGCCTACATCACAGTTATCCCTAAGGAAGGCAAAGACCCATCACACTACAAAACCGATTTCACTCTTAAATGTGGATCTCAAAATATTCACATTAGCATCCTCTCGATGCGCCTGATGGAACTAGTCCCTCGGCTTATTCATTTCAATAAAGTGAGGTTCGTCCCCACAAAAGAGGCTCAGGATAATACAACCAAAGGGATTAACTTGATCCACGCAGTGCAGACGCGGGGAACTCCCATGCTGCTACTTTCAACCAACACCGAGAAGGCATTTGACAGGGGGAATTGGCCTTTCCTGCTGGAGACCCTTCAGTCTATAGGCTTGGAGCAGAGAATGATGAACTGGGTCCAAGCCATCTACTATCGCCCATCAAAACATCAAGAGGGTTTCTGGTGCTCCTGGACAGCTGAAAACACCGGTGAATAATGTGGGGAGTGATTGAATGCTAAAGGGCCGCTGCATTCAAACCCAACGGACAAGTGAGCAACAGAGGAACATCATAAAAATGTGCGCTGGTCCACAGAAGCATGTATAGTCAGCGGATTGTTTTTCAGCAGATTATGAGCGCTCACGTGTGTGTGAGTACAAGTTTTACTGTTATTACTTTCAGCACATTTCATGTTTTTTAAGCTCTTTACGCAAAAAGTGGCATTTTTACTTATGACTATACTTGCTTCTGTGGACCAGCGCACTTTTTTATGATGTTCCTCTGTTGCTCACTTGTCTGTTGGTTTGAGTGCAGTGGCCTTTTAGCATTCATTCACTCCCCACATTATTCACCAGTGCTCGCAGCTATCCAGGAGCGCCGGAAACCCTCTTGACGTTTCTTTTTCTGCACAGGACTACCTCCTGGCAGCTCTGCCAACCCCGAGCACTGTTTTTTATTGTCTGTTTGCCAGCCCTTGTCCCTAGCACATTGGGTTGAGGTGTGCACCAATCTCTGGACTACTATATAAGTATAACTGTTTTTATGCATCATGATGATTTTTATTGTTTTTATTTATTTATAGACATTCATTAAGCTTTGCTTTTTGATTTTTGTTTTTTGTTATATGTTCTGTGTTTGATGTGTGCATCTATGTGTTTGTTATATTGACACTATGGCTACCGACAGATTAGCTAGACTCAATTCCATTTTTGATTCTCTCCCAACCAACACAGGCTTACCACCCTCTAGCCATATTTCATCCCTCATTCCCCCCTGCCGTTCTCAACCTCCTCACACCGAGGAGTTTGAGACATGCATGCGACAGGCTTTTATTGCCGTACAGCATGCATGGCAGTATGAGTGCACTCAGTGGTGGGAAAAATCCTTCTTCAAAAAATATCTGGAGCTCAAAATCCCCCTGAGGGATCTCAGAATTAAAAAGCAGTGTGGCTTTCTCGATGTAGATCTCAACAAGGACTGGTGTCTCTTTTCTGAATTCTGTAAAAATAAATGGATCCAGCTTCTTGCCTCTCAAAGAGACAGAATTCTGGCTAAGGCCAAAACTCGTGTAGTTAAAACAGAAAAACTTGTTCAGAAATTTGCTTCCTCCTGTCTTTTTTCTAAATGGCAGGAAGTCCTCTCAGAGAACCTACAGAAATTTAAGAACAACTTGGTTCATTCTAAGATTAATAAACTTGATCAGGACCTAAGGGTCTACAAAGAGGGGAGGGTTTTCCAGTGGAAATCATCCAAGGGTCCCCCTACCCACCTGTTCCCAAGCAAAACAAGCATCCACGGAAACAAAATAGGACCAGACCAGTACACATATCTCAGGGATCTGAGGAAAATGCAGAGAGCATTGAAACGCATCATTCCATTGGCCTGATTCAGCACCGACGGCACTTGCTGGTTCTGGTACTTCCTTCTCCCAGTGCATTCCACCACAGCACAGCCTCCATCTGCTCATCAGCATACGCACCCCCAGCAAGACCACAGCCCTGGAACAAGTGACACGGCCCTGGGCCCAGACTTCTTATGATGTGCTTGTTACAGAACTTTGCCTTGTGATTCATTACCCCAATTCCAACAGGAGTTGAGAGATCTTGTGGATCGGACACACAGGGAAGGGGTACTTACCAAAAGAGAGAGGTAATTTCTTCTTCCCACTTCTTCCCACTTCTTCCTATTTCTACCACTTGCCGAAAGTGCACAAGTCCCCCAAGCAGACCCATTGTGGCTGGCACTAACAGTTTCATCAAGAATTTATCACAATATGTTGATTTTTTTTCTCCAGCCTGTTGTCTATCATTTACCCTACTATATCAGGGACTCAGGCCATGTCATGGACATTTTATGGAATTACCGCTGGGAGAGCCATTATTTGTGGGCTTCTCTCGGCATTTGTTCCCTCTATACTTCCATCTCTCATGACTAGAGTTGAGCGAACCCGGACTGTAAAGTTCGGGTCCGTACCGAACTTTGGGGTGTCCGGGACCCGGACCCGGACCCGGACTTTTCAAAAAAAGTCCGGGTTCGGG
>BLSH010112741.1:2047528-2062111 GCA_018402905.1 Glandirana rugosa
GGACTTTTTAGGCACAAATAGCGTCATACAAGTTATAAAGTAAAATAAAGTTTATTACAAAAATATTTAAAATGAAGCCATAAAATAGTAATGACTGCAATCACAAACATGTAAAAACAATGTAGTGATAATTGTAACAGTTGTAACCTAGGTGCTATTGATGTCTATTACAACTATCACTATGTTGTTTTTATGTGTTTGTGATTGCAGTCATTACTATATTATGGCTTCATTTTAAATATTTTTGTAATAAACGTTATTTTACTTTAGAACTTGTATGACTCTATTTGTGCCTAAAAAGTCCCACCCCCTGAGGGAGTCTCTCCATTGTGTACCTTTCTGGGATGCGGCACATCCTGTTCCTCTAGAGAGTGCATTCCCCATATAATGCTTAAAGTGCAACAATAAAAATGAAAAATTCCATTAAATATAGTGCCTGGGGGACCCCCTTAATGTGCATGTAAAGTGGTGCATCTGTTGCATGCATAAAACATGCTGCAGAAAAAATGGCATTTCTAAAGAAAAAAAGAGTTGAATCTCGTTTAAAATGATTGCGGTTGCAATTGCCAACACCCGGCTATTGAAAAAATAAAGAAAAAATGGTGTGAGCCCCCCAGTCCATACCAGACCCCTTGGGACCAGTATGGATTTGGAGGGGAACCCCACACCAAAATGTTTTTTAAAAAACGGTGTGGGGTCATTCCAGAATCCATACCAGACCCTTATCTGGGCATGCAGCCTGACAGGTCAGGAAAGGGTGGGATGAGTGAGTGCCACCCCCCCTCCTGATCCATACCAGGCAACATGCCCTCAACATGGGGGGTGGGGGCCCTGCCCCCCCACCCCAAAGCACCTTGTACCCATGTTAATGGAGACAAGGACCTCATCCCCACATTTGTGGCCCATGGTTGTGGGGGTCTGCGGACAGGGGGCTTATCGGAACCTGAAAACCCCTTTGAACAAGGGGGCCACCAGATCCCAGCCCCCTACATAAATGGGTATTGGGTACATACATACCCATTCACCAAAAACACGTATTTCACAATTCCTTTATTAAAAAATAAAAAATAGCATCCCTCAATGTAAATCCATTATCAATCAAAAAAAACACTCCCGCCTCCTGGGAGGCCTCCCGCCTATTGCCTCCTCTGCGCTTTGACATTTCTTATATAGGTAAGGGGCAGGGCCATCTGGCTATGTCACCCATTGACACCACCCCTTTCTAACGCCAAGGACTGGTGCATGCTGTGTGAGTGTGCCCGTAGGTCAGACTGACTCAATGTCCACCGGGGACCCGCGGTCGCCTGTTACAGAGCCAGAATGGAGATCTGCCAATGTAAACACGGTGGATCTCCATTCTGTCAGGGGACATGTAACAGATCTACTGTTCCCAGTGATTGGGGACAAGTAGATCTGTCATGCCCCTGCCAGCCCAGCCCCCACACAGTTAGAACATGCTGAGGGACCCCACTTAACCCCTTGATCGCCCCCTACAGTTTAACCCCTTCCCCGCCAGTGACATTTATACAGTAATCAGAGGCTATTTTTAGTTCTGATCACTGTATAAATGTCATTGGTCCCAAAAAAGTGTCAAACGTGTCTGATCTGTCTGCGACAATATTGCAGTCTCGATAAAAATGGCAGATTGCCGTCATTACTAGTAAAGGAATAAAAATGCCATAAATCTATTCCCATAGTTTGTAGATGCGATAACATTTGTACAACCCCATCAATATATGTCTATTGTGATTTTTTTTACCAAAAATACGTTGAAGAATATATATCGGCCTAAACTGAGGAAAAAATTTGTTTTTTTTACATTTTTTTTTTTTTTGGATATGTATTATAGCAAAAAATAAAAACTATTGTTTTTTTTTTTTAATTGTTGCTCTTTTTTTGTTTATAACGCAAAAAATAAAAACCACAGAGGTGACCAAATACCACCAAAAGAAAGCTCTAATTGTGGGAAAAAAATGATGTAAATTTTGTTTAGGTACAATGTTGCACGACCGCGCAATTGTCAGTTAAAATGATGCAGTGCCGAATCGCAAAAAGTGCTCTGGTCAGGAAGGGGGTAAATGCTTCCGGGGCTGAAGTGGTTAAAGGAATTGGGTGTTTTTTTGGGCTTTGCTTTGAACATTATAAAAATCACTTCTTTGTGCTCCAAGATTTGATAAGCTGAATTTTTTTTTTATTTCGGGGGTTTATTTTCTTAATATCTAAGGAACATGTTCTGAAATATATAAGAAAACATTTGATGGTTTAACACTCCAGCATCTGAAACCCATAAATATTAGTTTTGGGTGGACTTACCCTTTATTTATGACTTTGTTATACATTTTCTGAAGAAATTTCTATTGTTTTGCAGTGTGTTAAAGCATAGCGGTAAAACCATTACATTGTGTTACTCAACTATGATCTTATTTAAACAAGACTGCACCCTAAATTTTAACACATGTACAAGTACTGTAAAACAAGCTTTTGTCTAAGGTCATTGAAATAAAATCAAATTCTATCTGACAGCTTATAAAGCCTGTGTGTTGTGTGTCACTTCACCTCTTGATACTAATTAGATTTAGAATCTCCCCACAATAGTCTATTACCTTGGGCACTTTGCTTAAATCATTGTCAGAGAAATCTAACAACTGTAGATGAACAGTGAAGAAAAGGTTCTTTGTAACAACCAAAAAAAGGTTCACGTTTCCAAAAGACATTCACATTAAAACTTATGAATAATGTGTAGAACATTATTTAAACTCTTCACTACATAGTGTTTTTTTAACAACTCTCTTTTTAATGCTTGCAGCATTGATTAATCCTCTGTATTATGAATATACACTTTTTCATTTGTTCTAGATGTGCACTAAATATGTGGCATAGAAAATATTCAATGAAAAATGAATGCTATATCGTAATTAGTACGCTGCTTGTAGTTTGGAAGAATTAGGTTATATATCTTGTGTAACCATAGTGATCCATTCTTTTTAAAGAAAAGAAGGTAACCCTACACAAAATAGTACATGCATGCCATGCAAATGGACAAGAAATGTGTGCAATGATTGGTCAGATATCTCCTACATAACAGTTCAATTGACAACTGTAAAGGAGCATACTGAGCATTGAAAGTTTTCATTGCATATACAGGTTTTTCAACATGATTGGAAAACTTTGGGCAAGTGAGTGCCTTTTTCCCTTTCATTCTATAAAAATAAACCTCTCTTTATGTAAGGGCAGCCCATCCAGGAAGATCTGGAAAGTTATGGGCTTCAACAATAAAAAAGGACAGAGCATAGTCCCCAATCCACCTCAGACTAACCATTCAACCTTTCCTTGATCTAACACATTCCCTCCCTGGGCTTATGTGCTTGGAAATTAAGTAGGTTATTTCTAAGGCATAATGATAGATAGATAGATAGATAGATAGATAGATAGATAGATAGATAGATAGATAGATAGATAGATAGATAGATAGATAGATAGATAGATTTCATGGAACAAAAGACAGGAGAGTATGGAGCCTTCAACCTAAATAAAACCTTCTGGACAGTTTTAAACAGCCAGGGGGTACTATACCTTCCAAGTTCCATCCAAAAGTTAGAAATCATTTGCGGATTAAATCAAGGTTTAAATGTCTATATTGCAGGTACTTATCATATATTATCTATGTATCATATACAGTAAATGACCAATTGTTATTATTTTTTTTGCTATTTACTTGATCTTTTCTTAATTTTTTCAGCAAGTTATATAATTTTCTTTGTAATGCAATTTTTTAATTGAAAAATGCAATAGTTAATTTTAATCAGTCCATTTAAGATAATACAGAACATTTTTCCTGTTTCAATATTTTTTATTACAGATTTTGACAAAAGGTGCAACATAGAAATTCACAAATAGTAATCCACAGACAGAAAAATTGACAATTACTTTGCATTCTTTATTTTAAAAATAAATATGTTACACTAAGCAATGGATTCCCAAAGCAACATGCAATGCCTAAAAAAGTATCTTTGATCAGTGTAAAGAAAAAAAAAAAGATTCAGTGTTCTATAAAAATACAACATAAACACTTTCAAGGTGTGCGTTGGGTTGGGGGGGGGGGGTTATTTTTATAGAAACTGTAGATTCAATAAAGATATGGCACTGCAAGAATTATTTAATTTTAGCCAGCATCTGTCTAACTGAAACTTTGGACTAAGCTGACCCATAAGACAAGAGTCACTATGATAAATCAACAACATATAATCAAACCTTTAGTTTAAACTGGCTAAGTACATTATAGGTCCATGAAAACAAAAGGAATGCAAGATTTTGCAGTTTGTTGGGGTTTTTTTGTTTTTTTTTAAGGAGTCACAGCCTGAAAAGAGACTTCTGCTCAATGCAAGCAATCTGCAGAGAGTGACTTTTGCTCTTTGTGTGGAAGCATTTAAAACAAAGAGAGTACAACAGATGAGATTTTTAAGGCGCCACAAAAAACATAAATGATAAAACAGATACATTTAATTATGAACTTCATGAAAAAAGAACTTCCATAAAACCACAAGGCTGTAGAGATAAATGGCCCAAATTAGCCAGTAATACCCAAGATGTCATGGCCACCTAGCAGCATAAATGTCAAAATTTGTATCACAGCCAGTCAAACTTTGACAAAATGTTGCATGTGAATCCCATCATGTTTCATTTTCAGGATAATCTTTGTCAGGGGTAAGTTGGTGGTAAGTATTGCAAACTAACAGAATATGGGAAATAATCAGCCAAGAAATAAAATATGTCCATAGTTTGTCAGTGACTCCTCAAAATGCATAGAAAGAATAAGCATAAGGAGTGTCAGGAATTCCTCGACAGAGGTTTACATCAGATGAATGGAAGGGAGAGTAAAACTACCTGCAAAGACTAATAAGGATTCCCATAGGTCATGAGGTGTTGTTGCCGCTGTTATTGTGCCTGCAGTGGTGACCCTGCTGAATAACAGATTAGGTGCATGTTGACCTGCTAGTGTTCTTCTTCTTTGGCTGAAAACACCTTGTGGACTATAGGAATTCTTATGACCCTTTGTGAGTTTTACCCTTCCTACTTTTGATCTGGTATATAGCTGTCGAGAAATTCCTGGTATTCCTTGTGCTTCCCCTTTACATGCACTGTGTGGGTCATGGACAATCTAAGGGCAAATCATTTTCATTATTGGCTGCTTATTTCCTGTATTCTGTTAGTTTGCAAAATGTATGGCTGATTTACCCCTGACAAAAGTATCCTGAAATTGAAATGTGACCCACATTCAACAATTTTCAAAGCTTGACTGGCTGTAATGCAATAGTAATATTTTTTCTGGATTTGCCAAACATCCAAGAAACAAAACTTTGCTCAGTTAACTCAACCACCATTATAAAGACAGACAGAAATAATTAAACAGATAAAAGCGGCGCTGGGGACCAAAGACCGGTAGAAAAAATTTCTTGAGTGAGCATAGCACTGGATCCTGGGACAGGTGAGTGTCTGTTTATTAAAGGTCAGCAGCTTCAGTTTTTGCATCTCTATGCTGGCATAAGTGACAATTAGGGTACTAGCTTGAGTCCATTATTGTTCTGCTACCAGATATACATATTCAGAACACCATAAATAGTTTGTTTTACAAAGATGCCACCAGAATAATAGTGAACTAAGCTGGGCAACAAAGGATTTTTGCCATCCCAGGCTGCTCACTCCTACTTTGGAATGTAGGCCGATAAGTGGATGTCTGCATATTATTCAGCCTTTAGCTCTACACAGGTACAAGCAGCTTATGGTGGCAATTTTACCCTAAGTAAAAGAAAAGTTTACATTCTTGTGTTGAATGTCAGGGTGCCATATTTTAACAGTGAGCATGCACTGAATAACAGGTTCAGATTACCAAAACATTTTTAAAATAAAAGTTCTGTTGTGGGGGATGATATTTCAAGAAACAGCTGACCTAGTGTCCCACAGAAGGTAACCACCATTTTTTATGCCAGCCTTTTCCAAATAACATGTCAACTAATACAGAACACCAAGCTGCATGATGAAGTTTTAAAATACCAAATCTTTCAACGTATTTGTGGATATGCAGACTTTGACAAACAAAGCTGTAATTGTTTTGGTAGATTTATCACTTAAACTGGAACTTCACTCTCTCAATCAAAATTTACTACTTTTAATCTTTATGCTGCTAGCCTTAGTAAATAGATTGGCAGACATATCATATTTACTTGTTTTAAACTTTTTTTTACATTTCTTCAGTTACTTCCTGTTTTCCAGGTTTAGGTAAATTATGTCATAAATCCTGGGGGGTCTTGGGGGGAGGAGGTGCTTTCTCAGCCAAGCTTGCCCTCCTGCAAGCATGAGTCAGATAAGGGCAGATGGATTACATGAAGTAAATGCTACACAGATCATCTGCCCTTACTCAAGATGGCCATGATCAGTAATGTTAGGGGATGTTTTTCAATTTGGCAGCCAAAGAAAGCATGGAGAAATGGGTGGATGGATGAAATTTCTTTGAATATTAAACATGAATTAAATGGCATATTTAGTTTGTTGTGATCAGATGCAGCATAGTTCCACTTTAATGTAAGTTCTATATTTTGACTCTTGTAGCCATTTGGCTGTCAAGTTTTTTATTTAAGAGAAAATCTACAGTCACCACCAATGCTATATCATGCTCTAGGCAAGAGCTGGGGCTCTGATAGATGTCCAGGGGGCCCAGACACAACTTTTTGCTCTTAGAGTAAACCAGAGTTAGCACACTTGGTCAAAGCTGTACACGTACTTATCACTTCATAAGGGAGGATGTACTTGCAGGCAGTTGGTGTTTGATGAAGCAGGCCATGGCAATAAATATAGTGCAAATGTGGTAGCTTCTCTGTGCCTGCTATAAAACGTATCAAAGTCAATCCAAGGGATGGTCATGGGGCATATCTGCTACCTTGCCTAGAGCCCTGTTCTGCCTTATTTCATCTCTAGTCACCATTAATTTCTATTATAATCCTTTAAAGCAAATTGTTTCAATGAACATATGGTTCAGAATATGCATTGATGTGTATGCTAAACTTTGTTTTACTTTTACATTTCATGTGGGAAGCAGAAACTGCACTCCTTGATGTTGCATCTTTTTGTACAACTGGTAACAAATGTCACAGAAGCAGTTACGTAATGACATTTTTGTTGTTTCTGTAACAAAACAATGTGAGAGCATCAAGACCAAAATAGGTTTCAGATGGTACAAATATACCATCACACTCTTATAACTATACCAAGACTACCTGACTCTTTATGAATGTCATGCTATTTTGGGTATGAGATCCAACTTTTAGCACATCACTGCAGGGTAATATTTCCTGCCACTGAAACAAATGAAACTGTGAAAAACCCCAGAGCCAGATGGCCTCATGGTGCAATATTACAAAAATGTGTTCCTTGTACCACGTTTCATATCTGATTTCAAATCTCTAGCTATAACCACGTCTCATTTCCCTTACTTTCTAGAGGCCCACATCACAGTCCTGCATAAAGAGCGAAAATCCCAAATCACAAAACTTCTACCAATTTAAAACCACTTGCTGACTGCCCCACTAGCAGATATACTGCTACAGGGTGGCCATGCTGCACAGGATCATGTATATATACATGATCCTACATGATCCTACACTTCCAGGTATTGGGTGCTAGTGCTTGCTGCCAGTGGCATGCTCCTGCCATGATTTACCACAGACCCAATGTCCACTGGGACCCAATGATCATTCAATACACTGGCAGAATGGCAGTCTGCCTATGTAAACAAGGCATTTTGTTGTTCTGTCAGTACAGAAAGCATGGATCCTGTGTTTGTGTAAAGCAGAAACACGGATTCATGTCTTCCACTAGTAAAAGCACCTCCCCCACTACACTGAAACATTAGCTAGGCCCTGATGTTAAGTACAACCCTAAGTGAAAATGTCCAAATTGGGCCCAAAGTGTCAATATTTTGTGTGGCTACCATTATTTTCCAGCACTGCCTTAACCCTCTTGGGCATGGAGTTCACCAGAGCTTAACATGTTGCCACTGAAGTCCTCTTCCACTCCTCCATGACAACATCACAGAGCTGGTGGATGTTAGAGACCTTGTGCTCCTCCACCTTCCGTTTGAGGATGCCCTACAGATGCTCAATAGAGTTTAAGTCTGAAGACATGCTTGGCCAGTCCATCACCGTTACCCTCAGCTTCTTTAGCAAGGCAGTGGTCATCAAGGTGGTGTGTTTGGGGTCATTATCATGTTAAAATACTACTCTGCGGCCCAGTCTCTGAAGGTAGGGGATCATGCTCTGCTTCAATATGTCATAGTACATGTTGGCATTCACTGGTAGCTCCCCAGTGCCAGCAGCAATCATGCAGCCCCAAACCATGACACTCCCACCACCATGCTTGACTGTAGGCAAGACACACTTGTCTTTGTACTCTTCACCCAGTTGCTGCCACACACACTAGACACCATCTGAACCAAATAAGTTTATCTTGGTCTCATCAGACCAAAGGACATGGTTCCAGTAATCTAGGTCCTTAGTCTGTTTGTCTTCAGCAAATTGTTTGTGGGCTTTCTTGTGCATCATCTTTAGAACAGACTTCCTTCTGGGACAACAGCCATGTAGACCAATTTGATGCAGTATGCGGTGTATGGTCTGAGCACTGACAGACTGATCCCCCAGCCCTTCAATCTCTGCAGCAATGCTGGCAGCACTCATACGTCTATTTCCCAAAGACAACCTCTGGATATGACGCTGAGCACGTGCACTCAGCTTCTTTAGTCGACCATGGTGAGGCCTGTTCTGAGTGGAACCTGTCCTGTTAAACTGCTGTATGGTCTTGGCCACCCTGCTGTAGCTCAGTTTCAGAGTCTTGGCAATCTTCTTATAGCCTAGGTCATCTTTATGTAGAAGAACAATTCTTCTTTTCAGATCCTCAGAGGGATTTTTGCCATGAGGGGCTGATGAACTTCTAGTGATCAGTATGAGAGAGTGCGAGTGATAACATTAAAGTTAGCACACCTGCTCCCCATTCACACCTGAGACCTTGTAACACTAACGAGTCACATGGCACTGAGGAGGGAAAATGGCTAATTGGGCCCAATATGGACATTTTCACTTAGGGGTGTACTCATTTTTGTTGCCAGCATTTTAGACATTAATGGCTGTGTGTTGAGTTATTTTGAGGGAACAGCAAATTTACATTGCTATACAAGCTGTACACTCATGACTTTACATTGTAGCAAAGTGTAATTTCTTCAGTGTTGTCACATGAAAAGATATAATGAAATATTTATAAAAATATGAGGGGTGTACTCACTTCTGTGAAATACTGTATACTTCCATTCAGGTTTTAGTTATAAATGGACAAGGTGCAAGACACATTTCTTCAGAACAAAAAATGGTAGGAATTTGCTAAAAAAAAATGTTAACATCTTTGTACATACAGTATATCACTCAGAGGGGATTGCTTTATGAATACATTTGGAGTTGCACCTTAAGATTTTGAAGTGCTGAGATGGCCTTATAGAAGGAACAGAAAGCCAAATAGTGAGGTTAGCTCCCTCTTTGGTTAAGGTAGTATTAGGTGTCACAATGGTGGAGAAGGTTTTTGTTCAATACATTTGTATTATCTTTTCCTCACCCCCAGGCCAAGGGAATGAAAAGAAAAAAAAGCAAAAAAAGGGGGGAGAAATTAGAAGGAAGAAATTAGGGTTATCGGGATAGGAGAGAAGGAGGAAGGAAAGACGAGGATGAAGAAAAAAGGCAGGTAGGAAGGGCAGGGTAGGGAGGAATTAAAGAGGGGAACAAAGGACTTCAACACTCAGCCACCTTGTGCCTCCACACTCTCACAGAAGCAGCGACTCTTGGTTAAAAGAGGGTGGCATATTCCTATATTGTACAAAACTTAGGTAATTTATCATTTTGGTGGGCAGTCATTTTTTCAAAAATCATAACATGGAAAACCCAGGGCTTTAACTCTGCAAAAGGGATAGTCAGAGTTTTCCAAGCATATGCTATGGTTCTCTTTGCTGCCATGAGGATGTAACTGGTGGAAAAAGTTTTAATAAACTTCCTATAGAAGTATGCAAAGTCTATAAAGCATTGGACTGCTTTCATATTCTTAGGCTGTGTCCTCTGAGATACAATATGGCATGTATCTTGGTGGGATCCATAGTAATTCTGGAGTCAGATATAATTTAACCCAAAAAGGGAACTCCCAACACATGAAATATGTACTAAAAAGTTTGGCTTACAAGGAGTTTTGGAAAAAAGGGTGAAAACCATGCCCAATGCTTAAATTACGGTGCCAAATTAAATAAACAAACTCTCATAGCAAATAATCTTGCAAATATTAACAATGTGCAGCCATATCCAGTCCCAACAGAATTTCAATATAAATCTATCATGTCCCACAGTGATACTTCTTAGTGATGCTGTGCTCTTTAGACAAAATAACAGTGCTCTGTTCCACTCATGCTTGTAGTGCCCCACATGGATTTACACTCACCACAACTTATTGACCACCTATTGCTAGTATGGTCTACTGAACTTTGTGGGGCATTCCCCTGGTTGCCCATTGGCACTTGCAAAACACCACCTCTACTGTTCCTCAGGTAGTTAATCAGAGAGAAGGACAACAGAGAGAGGGCTCATGGCATATAACCATTTGGATAATTTATTTATAAATAAAAGGATGAAATGACACTCACATTTGAATATGCCTAGTTATACATGGCACTCAGTGTAAACAGCATTTATGAGTGACAGGTCTACTGTCGGTGTTTGCTCCACTTCCAGAAGTGCAGTCTGGCTCATGATGATGCAAATTAGCCTTGATGCATTTCAACCATCAAAATGCCATCATGAGGAAGATTTTCCACTGCAGTCATTGAAAAAATGAAGGCCAATTGCAGGCCCCTTCGACTCAGCCAATAACAGGTTATGGAGTTCAAAGGGGAACCCACACCTGTCCAAGTGTAGAGTGAGACCCCAGCAGGAGACTAAGGCAGGCCATAGACAGTGTAAATGTCTTTCCTGCAACCACTGGTTCACATGAATCCCCTATCAACACAGACTGTGCTGACAAGAGAATCCCTCCTGCCGAGCCATTGTCTTCTCCCGGTGGAGGGGGGGGGGGAGACAGTGATTATTGCTAGCAGCTATAGCAGCCCCCAGCGATAATCACAAGTAAAATCCGGCAGGCTGGTTGTACCCAAGTTGATCAGTTGATCACCTTGGTACATTCAGCCTGCCCATACACAGTTCAATTCTTGGACAGCTGGCCTAACTGCTGCTTTTCACACTCCTCTGATCCAGTTGTTCCTACCTCTGATCAATATGTTTATCCTTAAAATTCTAATTTAGAGTGAAAAAGAAAAATTGTCTCTTCTGCTATAAAAGCTCCTGTTCTGCCTGCCAGTAATATTTCTTCTGAATGTATACTGAGCCATTCATGCACAGGCTAGTGCCCTGGTGTGGAAATTTATAAACTTCCATTTGCATGCAATTAAGATAGCTGAACCAAATGTGAAAGAACCCTTGGCAAAGATGTTGGTGGCTGTGATTAAACTGGTGGATATAACATCTCTGGAGGGGAGATGATATAACAGACTTTAGATTCACTGTAACATTGACTTTGTAGTGCACTGTACACTGGTATAGCTAGACACGTCCGGGGCCCAGAGCAAGACAGGAGCCAGGACACTCGTACCTAAATTCTATTCCCCCTTTTCCCAATAATTCCTGTACGTAATCCCTCCAACACTCATAATACCTCTTCTGAACCTACCCCACCCCCTCCAGTTCCCATAACAACCTCCTCCTTGCACAGTATGTACCTTGTGCAGGAGAAGGGAATAATGTGCACATTTGCTTATGGTACAGACAATGGAAAGAACATTTAGATAAGGCTAGGTTGGCATTTATGGTATCTTAGGGATCAAAGGCCAAGCTGCAAATACAATCTTGGCTACCCCTGTTATTATGCTACTGGTATTCTATAGAAATGCCATCTAAAATGCATTGGGGGAGATTTACTAAAACCGGTGCAGCTGTGCATGGTAGCCAATCAGCTTCTAACGTCAGCTTGTTCAATTAAGCTTTGACAATAAAACCTGGAAGCTAAACTACATGTTTTTTTTTTTGCACACAGTTTTAGTAAATCCCCCCCCCCACCCATTATTTGCAGGTAAAATGAACAAATTACCCTTTCCATCTTGTTAATTGCAATAATTAAAGAAAAAACAAGCCAAAACAGAACACGCATTACTAAATATGGGAGCAAAAATAGCAGTTTCTACCCAATCTCATTAATATTTTGAAATACCTGAAACTCTGCTGACAGTTTTGGGCTGTAGATTACTATATCTTTTTGCTCACAGGTAGAGAAATGTGTCTAAGGCAAAATCCAACCAATATATCATCCTGACATATTTAGTGTTCTATCTGTGCTGTGCTTTCTTCTGTTTCTGATATAAAAATGTTTATTGTATTTCCTTTCTAATGAATGATCACAGCAACAGAAATAGTTGTTGCTGTTCTGAGTAAATTGAGTGGGTTTACCTTCAATGTTGAAATGGAAAGCATAGTGAATTTAACAATGTATCATCAATATGTAAATATTTCTTCTTGACTAAGTTAGAATAATACAATTACAACTTTCTACACTGCTACATCTTTGTGAATTTGAGAAAACAGAAATAAGGCAAAATCAGAGGTGTTAACATCCACTTAAGAGGAAATGAATCAAAGAGTGTTTGCTAATATATGATGGTTCAGTGTTAGGTGAAATTCAATAAATCTTTATCATTTGAGCTCCCTCGCTGAGATACAGTGGAGTTAATCTACCTAGGGAGCAGGGAATGCTCTCTTAACAATGCTTAGCTATGTTTACTTTAATCATTTAGTTATGTGCAATAAAAAAAAATGTGTTTTTATTTTTTAACCACTTCACAATGGCTGTATGTAGCTTTTTGGCAGATGGGCTTTAACGCCGAGCGGGTGCATATATGCTGCCCTGTGTAAACACATTACCGCGTTGAGTGCATGCTCAGCATGGTAACCGGTGGGTACTGGAAAGCTCCCGATGCATACTTGTGATCAGGAACTTTCCATTCATGTGACCACTGTGACAGTCAGTCACAGTGACCACATGATTGGAATGCCCGCCTCCGCCTCCCTGCCTTTAGAACTTCTTAAAGGGCCTAGAGGCCATGGCAGGAAGAAGCTAATGTACCTTTACATGATTTTAAATTTAAGATGAACACAGCTTTACTTTGCTAAATGAACTTTCTTCACTAAACCACTAAACTTTACTTCTTTATTAAACTTCAGTAAACTAACCCCAGTAGATGTTTACTCCCCAGTTGCATAGTTAACTTATAAAGGCTATCAGCAAAAAAAATATATATGAGCCTATAGGTTACTGCACATACCAACAGAAGCTTTCATTGCCATCTGCTATGCCCCAATGTCAGATCAATCTGAACAAGTAAGGCAAATAGATAGATTGACTTCTGTTTACCATAGTGCCCATACATGGAACAAAGTTTAGCTGGTCTCTGTTGAACCAGCCAAATTTCAATCCATATATGGCCAGCTTAAGGTTTCTGTACCTATGAGCAAAAATATATATGAATCTACAGCTCAAAACAGAGCAGAGTTTAGGGTATTTCATTGTTACATTGGAGCATGCTTTTGTCCTATAACATTCCTATTGGCTCATTAGTATTATGGCCTGCCTCATTTCCCAAGAGGAGTGTGTATGGAGTTCACGGTTTGTATAATTTTGTTACATAGTTGTAATGGTTGTAATGACGGGCCAGATTTTTAGACTATGTCCTACTGTTTTGCACCACTGACCTCCAACCCTATTCAACTGACTATCCTTTTTTTTTTTTTTCCATTAGAAAAATGTTTTTATTGGAAGTATATATTCAGTACTATATACTCGGCAAACATAAGTCAAGAGGATGTTACATACAAAATGGGATCAGTTAAAACATGCCTTAATTATGACAGTACAATGCTCGCAAGGTTATGTTTACTTAAGAATGCTGCCGTCATCCGGTGGCCTCTACGAATTATCTACCGTACCCGATTTCCAACTAGTCTTAACAAGCTAGTTGTCTGCAATATCATAAGGCTGTGGGTAGGTGTAGCTTTTCGCTCCGTATTACTTCTATAGAGGGGTGGGATATAAGCCCTTGAATTTCGTGGAGGGGGTTGGCACTTATGTTCTGTTATGGGCTAGGTCTTTTTCGGAGCAGTCCAAGCTTCATTTAGGGGGGCGAGGGGTAGCTTAGGGGTGCTATGTCGTCTGGCCTGTGAGGGGGCTGTGGAAGATATGTTGACGTTGTGTGGGAATGTAAAAGCAGGGTCTCAATTTGTATGTGAATGTACATAGTGATTTATGGTGGTCAATCGTTGCCGGAGTAGGTGCAGAAAGTGGGGAGAAAGAAGGGTGGGAAGATAGATGGAGGTAGAGGAGAATCAGGAAGGGGGGGAGAAAGGGAGGGAGGGTGAAGTATACAGTGCGTTTCATCCAGGCCTCTCAGGCCCCCACCGCCGGGCC
>BLSH010112741.1:2063271-2073807 GCA_018402905.1 Glandirana rugosa
CGACGGTACAATCTTCCTCTCTTTTTTTTTGAATCGTCGGTAAATTCATCGAGGGAAAGGTTCTACCTCAGTCACAACGAAGTACGTACCATAATGAAACACCCACAGAGTGCGCACTATGGTAGTGTGATGAGAAGAGAAGAAAAGAGAGGAAAGGAAAGTAAGAAAAAGGAACGAAAGAAGAAGATCGAGATTCGCGTCTTGGAGTCAGATTAAAAGTATCAAAATGTTGTTAAAAATGAATCTGAGGTCAAATTCTATGTTGTTATAGTTGATAAAAGAACTCAATATACGCGAATTTACTAAAGATGTTATTGACATTAAGATAGGCATAGGACTCCATACAATAACAAGTACATATTATATTTCATACAAAATAAAGTAGAATTAGTTATTCAAAAATTCTCATCAGTAAGGAAGAGAGAATCATAGCAATTAATGGACAGTGAAAATTGATTAAAGTCACTTACAGTTATTGTAGAAATCATTTAAGCGCATATAACTCAAGAAAATAGTTGATATTGTTGTATCTTAAACTGGAGTCTAAGTAAAAATTGTTGTAAAACTATGAAAATTAGACTGAGGTTCTGCGCTTAGAGCTAGAAGAAGAAAGCAAGGAAAAAGAATGAAAGGAAAGGAGAGAAAAGAAGAGAAGAGTAGTGTGATGGTATCACGCGTGAGACACCCACAAAGTAATACCATGCATGAAGCAACACTGACTCCATCTTGGAAAGGGAGCTACTTAAATGGCTGCTAAGTTTTTTTTTCTCTCCTTCTAACATGGCAGCTTGAAGTAGAACAACATTCCTCATTTACATCCCCCCTCCTTTTCCGGCCAGATCAACTTCAAAGGGGCATCTGGACAAGCCAGAAAAAGACATCTGTCTGTGGTTGTCTTTACTTGAAAGTGATTGTTTATCTTAAATAAACATACCCCAAACTGATGCGGGACATGCGACACCGTAAATCACCTCCCAGCAATCCTGACCCTTTCAGTAACTTTGGAACAACATGAGAAGGTAGAAAAACTTACATACAGTCATAACTTCCGTTATACGTATACCATAGTGATAAAACATGCATATTTGAATGTAGAATTTCGGCCCTGATAATTCAAGTATAAACATTCAGCCCTTGTTACCCAAGAAGGGATAGAACTAGTCTATTCCCTCCCCAGCGTCCTAGAAGGTCTCAGCACTCTCATGTTTGGAGTAATTTGAAAGCTTTACGCATGCCGAAATGGAATTTCTTACTGGGAGATGTGGCGGGTGGTCCAATCACAAGTTATGATTTTCATAATCCATGCATGATTATGCAGCATGTCTCGCAATGGCCCACCCTGGACATTGTCTAAGAACACGCCCTCTCATACGAATGGCCAGAGGGGTATGGCTCCACCCCTTGTGATTCAGAGAAAAAGGACTGCCAAAATCAATAGTCAGTTTGCATCTTACCATCAACGAAACATCATAAAACCAGGAAATAATCTTCAAAACACTGATTAGGCATGGACATTTCAAATGCAGGTATTTTCATTCTGTTCCCTGTCGCTGTAATTTTGTCTCACTTTGTATTTTTATTTTTCTGTAAATATTTTACTGCACCGGAAACTTGACCTTTTCATTATTAAACTTTATTTTGAAAAGTGTTAATTTTGTCCCTAAAGCTCTTAATGCAACTATTACGAATCTGGTCCCTTTGAAGAGTGCTACTGTTTTTAAAATAACGCATCTGAATATACCTGTCTGCGGTGACAGCGTGTGTACAGGCGGTTATTCTGAAACACTGGTATTGCTAACATACAGGTCTTCTGGCCGGCATCTAGAAGTGGTGGCAGTGAAAGGGTTAATTGTTTGATTTAGCCCGGTAACAATCGCTCTTAGGCAGCTGGCATTTAGATGGTGGTCCCCCAAACTGGGAAATCTTTGTGCTGAAAGCAGCTGAGAGTGGCATTGTTACATTCGTGACAAGTGCGGTATTAGATCAGGGGAGTCCTCGGTCACTGGTCGGTGAGGAGGGCAGCGATCAAATTCCGCGTTCGTCACATACTGGTTGGCATAGTCGGATAGTTTTGCCTTAAGAGCATTGTTAGGAATTAGTTCTGCACTGAAGGATTGTCACCTTTTTGGAAACAGTCCTTAGAGACAAGCTGGTGCATATTTTTTTATTTTTAAAGAGACATACAGCAGCAACAACTCCTTTCTATCTCTGCTTTCTGTTCTCTGTTTTCTGCTTGCAAAATATCTGGGCCATCAGTGTATACGAAGATGAGCAAAGATGAACTGACTACTGAGTGTACAACAAGAGGCCTTGACGTCAGTAACAAAACTTGTAAAGACATGATAAAGGCCCTACAGGAGTACGATATCTAAGCAGACCTGAACTCGGGGGAACGTGAAGCTGAAGGGGTTCCCTATACTCCAGAGCCAAGTGGTTCAGACTCAACAACCTCACAGGATGAGCAAAGAGGGACTGAAACGGGAATACTACTGATTGTCCCTTCTGGGCCGCAGCAGGAGCAGGCTAGCCCCAGATTGCCTGCAAACAGCAGAGATTCTCAAATGCAGGAAACACTCCAGAGCATCAGTGAAACAGATCCTGTGATTTACCTGCAGTTTCTGGACGCCAGGCTGCAGCTGAGAGAGAGGAACGCCAGGCTGAGAGAGAGGCTGCGCAGAAGGAGGCTGATCGTCGGCACCAATTAGAGATGTTTAGGCTCCAACAGCAGCACCGACAGGATGAGAACCTCGGATCCCTAGAGCACAGGGACACCTCTCTGTCTGCAAGCCCAGCCGCTAAATTTCCAGTCATGGAAAAGGACAATGACATTGACGTGTATCTACTGTCGTTTGAAAAAACTTGCCGTCAGTACCATTTGCCCCAAGCACAATGGACTCGGTACCTGACACCAGGGCTATGAGGAAAAGCCCTGGACACGTATGTGGACCTGCTGGTGAAACAGGATGAGGATTATGAAGCCATAAAGGCAGCAATCATTCAGAACTACCGATTGACCCCTGAAGTATACTGAAAACGGTTTAGGTGCCTGCAAAAAGGGCCTGGGGAATCTTATATGGATGTGGTAAGCCGTTTATGTATCACATTCCAACAGTGGACTAGGGGCCTGAAAGCCACTTCTTTTGAGGCCCTGGGAGATCTCATGATTGAAGATCAGCACCTGCACATCTGTCCTCCAGATGTCAGACAGTTTGCGCTAGAGCAGAAGCCCACTTCTGCTAAAGCCGCAGCAGACCTGGCCGATACCTTCGTCAGTATTCGGGTTTCGCACCTCAGCGGTCTGAAACTGCAGTCCCTGACGTCAAACCCGCCCTGACTGATAACCGCAGGTGTTACTCCTGGCCATCTGCAAACACAGTACCTGGAGCAGAAGAAGATGACATCATCTGGCCACCCGGCCAGCAACCCTTCCACCGTGCTGTTCATCAGTGGGAGACCTCAAGGACCCAATGCCAACTTGCAGCCAGTCATCGTGGGTCACCGGACTGTAACGGTTCTCTGGGACACCGGAGCTGAAGTCACCTTGGTCAGACCGGAGGTGATAGAAGAAACAGACATCATCCCCGAGAAGTTCCTCACCCTCACCTGAGTTGGGGGAACACACTCCAGCATACCCCAGGCCTATGTGTACATTGATTGGGGTGCTGGGAGTGGGATGAGAGAGGTAGGAGTTTCTGAGGAGATTCCCACTGCTGTGTTTCTGGGTGCTGACTTGGGGACCCTTGTCTCCTACTATGCCCCTGCTGAGGACACCCCCTTGGAAACCTCTGGACTCCCTAAGGTACTGTATGCAGATGTGGGTATGATATCGGGGCAACCTGGGGAGGGGATGGGGGAGGGGGAAGTGGAAATGCAAGGTTCTCCTTCTTCAGAGAAAGGAGAAGAGACACAGTTGAATGTAAATGTAAATGATGTATGTGCCAATGATGTCACATGTATACCTGTTGACTGTAATGTTGATAATGATGACAATGTATTACCCATACTGGTGGTCATTTGCAGTGCTGCAAGGGCTGCAGAGGTACAATCTAGGGTTGCCGAACAGCAGGAGGAGGTCTCTGGGCCCTCTCCGTGTTCTGACCCAGTGGGCTCTACCCCTGTTGGGCCTCAGCAGCTGTCCTTGTTTGCCACAGAACTGCTCGCTGGGACTTGTGGTTCAGCTTTTGAAGCAGCACTGCAAATAGAACAAACACTGGCACAGCTCAGGAGTTTAGCTGACAGCCCCATGCAGTGAATGACAAAAAAGATTTACTGGGACAAAGGAAAGCTGTATAGGGAGAGTTTGTCTGCAAGGGAAAACAAAGCTAAATTCGGAAGCAGGCAACTGGTGGTCCCAAGCCAATTCAGAGGACAGCTCTTAAAAGTGGCCCACGAGATCCCCCTAGCAGGTCACTTGGGGATCACTAAGACCCGGAGGCGATTAATACATAACTTTTATTGGCCCACCATGCTGACAGACATAGCTGACTATTGTCGGTCCTGTGATTCCTGCCAGCGAGTTGGCAAGGTAGGAGATGTACACAGGGTTCCGTTAAAACCTTTGCCTGTGATTGCTGAACCTTTTAAGAGGGTAGCAGTGGATATTGTTGGACCCCTAGCTATCCCCAACAGTTCAGGCAAACATTTTATCCTGACAGTTGTTGACTATGCCACACGTTACCCAGAGGTGGTGACTCTCTCCTCCCTCCATGCAGACAAGGTCGCTGATGCTCTGCTGGGTATCTTAACAAGAGTGGGATTCCTGGCCGAGCTCATTAGTGATCAAGGCCCTCAGTTTGTGTCTGACTTGATGCACGCTCTCTGTCAGAAAATAGAGATGACGCATATCATGGCCAGTCCTTACCATCCACAAATGAATGGCTTGTGCGAGCGTTTCAATGGTACCCTGAAACAAATGCTGCGCACCTTTGTGGAGTCCCAGGGTAAGGACTGGGAAAGGTACCTGCCTCATCTGCTGTTTGCTTACTGAGAGGTGCCCCAGGAGTGCACAGACTTCTCCCCATTTGAGCTGTTATATGGACGGAGGGTTAAAGGACCCCTGGACCTAATCCGGGAGACCTGGGAGGGCAATATCGCTAACCCAGAGGTCTCAGACAGAAACGTTGGTATGACTGCAATGCTAGGGAGCAGGCATACAACGTTGGGCAGCTGGTGTATGTTCTGCTCCCCTTGCGGCAGAACAAACTCCAGGCCACATGGGAAGGCCCTTACCCCATTACCCAGCGTCTGAATGACGTTACTTACCTAGTCTGGTTGGGAGAAGGGAGTAGACAGCAGAAGGCCTTCCATGTGAACATGATTAAAGCCCATCATGAGCGCACGGCCTATGCTATGCCAGCCTGAAGCAGGCCGGAGCCTGAAGAGGCTGACCCACTCCTAGACTTGTTAGCTGACACCAGGGAGGTCAACTCTGACCTCCTGAAAAACCTTACCCCTGCACAGGTACCTGGGCTGAAGGATGTGCTGACAGTCCATGGGAGCCGGTTTACGGGGAAACCGGGGTGGACGGACCTCGCTGTCCACCAGGTGGACACTGGGGCACATCCCCCCATTAAACAGTCAGCCTATCACATCTCTCTGGAGGTGCTGGCTGACATGAAGAGGGAGGTGGAGGAGATGCTGCAGCTGGGGGTAATTCAGAGGTCCCCCGGGCTTGGGCATCCCCAGTGGTCCTGGTCCCCAAAAGGATCAGACAACTAGGTTCTGTGTGGACTACCAAAAGCTGAATGCGATCACCACTGCAGACGCCTACCCCATGCCCTGGATCGATGAGTTGTTGGATAGGCTGGCGGCGGCCCACTATATCACAATCATGGATCTGAGCAGAGGGTACTGGCAAATTCCTCTGGCCCCTGAAGCTCAGGAAAAGTCAGCCTTCACCCAATTCGGCTTGTTCAAATTTACCGTCATGCTGTTTGGGATGAAGAACGCCCCAGCTACCTTCCAGAGGGCCATGAATGACTTACTGGAGGGGGTGGAAACCTTTGCCATGGCTTACCTGGATGACATTGCGGTGTTCAGCCCCACCAGGGAGGAACACTTGGTGCACCTGTCACGGGTCCTGGACCAACTGACAGCTGCCAATCTGACTGTCAAGCCCAGCAAGTGTCAGATCGGCATGACTGATGTCCAGTACCTGGGACACCAGGTGGGAGGAGGCACTCTAAGACCCCAGACAGGGAAGGTGGTGGCCATACTGGCCTGGCCAACTCTTCAAACCAAGAAACAAGTTATGTCATTCTTGGGGACAACTGGCTACTATAGGAAATTTGTAGTAACTATAGTAGCCTGGCAAAACCTTTGACTGACCTAACCAAGAAGAAACTGTCCAAAGTGGTGTCCTGGACACCAGAATGTGAGAGGGCATTTCAGGCCCTGAAGGAGGCGCTGGCCAGCGCCCCTGTGCTACAGGCTCCCGATTTCACCCTCAGTTTCTTAGTGCAAACTGATGCCTCTGCCTATGGGTTGGGTGCAGTCCTGAGCCAAGTGGGTGACACCGGAGACGAACACCCCATCCTCTACCTGAGCCGGAAACTGCTTCCCAGGGAAGTAGCCTACGCCACAATCGAAAAGGAATTTCTCACGATCATGTGGGCTCTCCAGAAGCTGCAGACGTACCTCTATGGGAGGCACTTCACGGTGATCACCGATCACAATCCCTAAAGCTGGTTAAATCATGTTGCTGAGGAGAATGGCAAGCTACTCCGTTGGAGATTAATCCTTCAGCAATATGATTTCACCATCCAGCACAAGAAAGGCAGCGCACATGGGAATGCTGATGGTCTATCCCGCCAAGCTGAGCCCGTAGGCGTGGATTGCGGCAGGATGGGAATCACATTCCCCTCCCATGCAACCACCTCAGGGGGGAAATGTGATGGTATCACGCGTGAGACACCCACGAAGTAATGATACCATGCATGAAGCAACACTGACTCCATCTTGGAAGGGGAGCTACTTAAATGGCTGCTAAGTTTTTTTCTCTCCTTCTAACATGGCAGTTTGAAGTAGAACAACATTCCTCATTTACATCCCCCCTCCTTTTCTGGCCAGATCAACTTCAAAGGGGCATCTGGACAAGCCAGAAAAATATATCTGTCTGTGGTTGTCTTTACTTGAAAGTGATTGTTTATCTTAAATAAACATACCCCTAACTGATGTGGGACATCCGACACCGTAAATCACCTCCCAGCAATCCTGACCCTTTCAGTAACTTACATACAGTCATAACTTCCGTTATACGTATGCCATAGTGGTAAAACATACATATTTGAATTAGAATGTAGAATTTCAGCCTGGTAATTCAAGTATAAACATTCACCCCTTGTTACCCAAGAAGGGATAGAACTAGTCTATTCCCTCCCCAGGGTCCTAGAAGGTCTCAGCACTCTCATGTTTGGAGTCATTTGAAAGCTTTACACATGCCGAAATGGAATTTCTTACTGGGAGATATGTCGGGCGGTCCAATCACAAGTTATGATTTTCATAATCCATGCATTCTGAAACACTGGTATTGCTAACATACAGGTCTTCTGGCTGGCATCCAGAAGTGGTGGCAGTGAAAGGGTTAATTGTTTGAATTAGCCCAGTAACAATCGCTCTCAGGCAGCTGGCACTTAGACGGTGGTCCCACAAACTAGGAAATCTTTGTGCTGAAAGCAGCTGAGAGTGGCATTGTTACGTTCGTGACAAGTGCGGTATTAGATCAGGGGGGTCCCCGGTCGCCGGTCGGTGAGGAGGACATCGATCAGATACCCGCGCTCGTCACAAGTAGTATATATAGAGAGAGAAGAGATATAGAGAAGAAGAGAAGTGAAATTCCCGGGACGAAGCATGGCAGGAGGCTTAAAATGTTTAATGGCGGTTACCGTATATGGGCGAAATTTACCAAGGCATCAGCAGGGAGTCATCAAAATTGGAAGGTAAAAAATGGGTCACCCAAGGGAGCCATATTTTTTGGAAATTACATATTTTGTCTTGAGCAATAGCATCTGTCTATGCAGGAATCATTGCTTGATTTATTCTATGCTTAGTTTCGGATATTGCTAGCTTTGGTAATTTCCAGGCTTTAGCTATTGTTTGTTTTGCTGCTGTTGTAACTTGTAGAAGAAGTTTAAACTGATTACGTGTAAGATTTGCCGGTTTCAGATATAAAAGCGCTATAGATGGATCCGGAGAGATAGTTACAGCAAATAGTGTAGAAATCATGAAAAACAAATTTTCCCAAAACCTTTGAACTACTTGACAGTCCCACCATATATGTAGATGTGAACCAGGTTCTGTACAGCCTCGAAAACAAAATGGAGAAGAATTGTGGACAAACTTTGCAATTCTGGTAGGTACCAGGTACCAGCGCATTAGTACTTTATAGTTCGTCTCTAATGCAATAACATTTTGTGAGGAAGATTTAGTAGTATTCCATATCATGTCCCAGTCAGTTTTATCCAATGTAATTCCAAGATCAGGCTTCCACTTAGTCACATATGAAGGTGACTTTGAATCAGCAGTTGTGATGAGTTGGGCATAGTGAAATGAAATAAGTCCTTTCATATGGGGATCATGTTTGCATATATGATCGAAACGTGTTAATTTATCAAAAGAATGATTTCCTAAAATGTAGGGCATGTGAAAGTTTTTAATTTGAAGAAATCGAAAAAGTTCTGAGTTTGGAAGACTATGACTTTTGCAAATATCAGGAACTGCTGCAAAGGAAGAGGAAGATGTTAAATCATGTAGTCGAGTTAAGTTGTAGGAAACCCATGCTTTAAAGGAGTTAGGAAAAGTCCAGGCTGGATAAAAAAAGAGGATTTTTGATAAATGATAGGAGTGGTATATGTGGATATTGTAAGCCAAAATCTGTTTTATATTTGTCCCAAATGTTAAGAGTATGTTTAGTTATCAGATTAATGAGCTTCTTCCGATCTACCGGGCGTAACCAAATTAAATTGGATATAGTCAACGGATTACAATCTACTGATTCAAGAGATACCCATAGTGGGATCTCATTGGTAGCATGGTATTTAGTTAATGGTGCTAAAATAGCTGCATGATAGTAAGAGAACAGAGTAGGGAATCCAAGGCCACCTTTTGTCTTTAGAAGGTAAAGAGTATGTTTAGGTATTCAAGGTTTTATAGAACCCCAAACAAATTTTTCCATTTTAGTTTGTAGTAGTCTTAAATAATACGTTGGAACAGAGATGGGCAAAACCCGAAAGGATTTTAGGCAATATAGTCATTTTAATAACATTGATTCTACCTACCCAAGGAAGGTTAATGCCTAGATAAGGAAGTTTGGTAGTAGACCATGAAAAAGGGGGAGATAATTGTGCTTGTTGCAATACTGGAGGAGGAAGGGAAATATTTAGTGCCTTCGATTTTTGGGGATTAACAATTAGTCCAGATATGTGAGCAAAGTGATCTAGCTTTTGAATAAGGTTGGGGGCAGAAATATGCGGGGAAGACATAAACATTAATATGTCATCAGTGAATAGACACATTTTATGCTGATGTCCAGCTAATTCAACACCTTTTATTGATGGGTCTGAGCGAATTGACTGAGCTAAAAGTTCGATAAGTAGAAACATAGAAACATAGAAAAGTAACGGCAGAAAAAGACTGAGTAGTCCATCGAGTCTGCCCCTTTTTTATTTTTTTTTATTTTATTTATTTATTTATTTTTTTACATTAACCTTGTTGTCTGACTATGGATTTATGTTAATCCCAAGCATGTTTGAAGCCATTTACTGTTGACTGTCTCACAACCTCTGTTGGTAGTTTATTCCAATCATCAACCACCCTTTCAGTAAAATAATACTTTCTAAGATTAGTTTTGAACTTCCCCCCAGTTAGTTTGAGGTCATGTCCCCGTGTTCTTGATTTTGGTTTCATATTGAAAAGACTGCCCTCCCGAACCTTATTCACCCCCTTGATGTATTTAAAGGTTTCAATCATGTCTCCCCTCTGCCTTCTTTCCTCCAGACTGTACATATTAAGTTCCTGAAGTCGCTCTTGATATGTTTTATCCCCCAGACCTTTCACCATTTTTGTTACCCGTCTCTGAACTCGTTCTATTTTATCAATATCTTTTTGTAAGTGTGGTCTCCAGAACTGGACACAGTATTCTAAGTGAGGTCTCACTAAAGATCTATATAGAGGAATCAGAACCTCCTTCCTCCTGCTGGTGATCCCTCTACTGATACATTCCAGAATTCTATTTGCTTTTCCCACTGCCTGGTCACACTGTTTGCTCATTTTGCAATCATCTGAAATAAGCACCCCCAAATCTTTTTCTTCTGTAGTGCTGGCTAACACTGTGCCCCCAATGCTGTACTCTCTAAGTGGATTCTTTTTCCCTAGATGCATTATTTTACATTTAGAAATATTGAACTGCAGTCTCCACTGCTTTGACCAATCTTCCAGCAATGCCAAATCATGTTCCATGTTACAGACACCTCCAGGGATATCAACCCTATTACACACCTTTGTATCATCAGCAAAGAGACATACATTGCCCAGCAAACC
>BLSH010112741.1:2119153-2134818 GCA_018402905.1 Glandirana rugosa
CTGGGCCTGGGCCTGAAAAGTTTTTTTCAGACCCAGGCCCAGGCCCCAAGACCATTAAAATTACTTTTTAGAATTTTTACGACATTTTTTCGGGTCCTTCCAGGATCTCCAGACGTTTTCCTTCCTTTTACACCCATTCCCACCCTGTTCACGGGATGTTTCTTTACCCCTGTCCCTTTATTGAAATTTATAAAAATTTTTTTATTTTTGTATTTTTTACGTTTTTACCTCTAGTAGAAGTTTTACCCAGACTTTTCATAATTAATTGTAATCTCCGGTATCTTGACAAGATTTTAGTAGAAGTTTGTTTTACAGCATTTTTAAGATTTTTCATTAAAATTACCAGAACCCCGGACCCGGACCCAGACTTTTTTTGAAAAGTCCGGGTCCGGGTCCCGGACACCCCAAAGTTCGGTACAGACCCGAACTTTACAGTCCGGGATCGCTCAACTCTACTCACGGCAAATACGCCACTGAGACCACTTTTATCAGATGCAGAAACGGCCACAGAAAAAAAATACCGGGGTTATGGTAGCTATCTGCTACCATAACAATGGTATTCCACTGCCGTATAATGGCGGTGGGTGGTCCGGAAGTGGTTAAATATCTTTTACATATGAGTAGTGTTGTTGTCAGTGTTTCAGCTTATAAATCTATTGTTATTCATTGACCCCACCCAAAAAAATCACTGAAATCCATATTTATTTAGTAGGAGGATTTGACCATCTTGTTTACTTCTCTGACATAGCATGCAATCATTTAGCCACTCCTAATGTACAGTATATTTAGGCTATATTTTATAAGGGTTGCAAGCTGGAAACATTTAAAAAGCCAATACCCAATAGCTCATCTCTTAGAAAGAAGTGAGGATACAGTTACCTTTTCAGTGGCCTGTGTATTGAAAGCCACCAGATGGGTTGAATATTTGCTCCCCCTGCAGGATGTCATACTCCAGTCACTACCTCCTATTGATGATGTATGAACCAGTGGGAGAAATCACAGTGGCTGGGGAAAAGGAAAAATTCTCCACACCTGAAAGTGTGGACTACATGCAGGGCTGGGCAGTGGAAAAGAAGCAACATTTAAATGCATGGGCCACAATCACCCAGTTAGTAATTAGCCTTTGTTAGTTCAACTACTATGTGGAGTGCCGACCATAGCGAAATGTGATTGATACACTGTGGAAACAATACTTTTATCAATTCACGCAGCAAACTACTCACCTTATTCCTGGATACAGCAGGATACCTTTAGGGGTATTCGAGTTGGTAGTAGGTCTAAACAAACTCAGCTGCTGGATATTCTGATATTCCTTGATACTCATTGCTGTCTGTTTCTCCAAATGCTAAATGTGAAATGTGTACATGACATACTCCACTGTACACCCAAATCGTAAATAATATTAAAGCCTCTGTATTGCTTTTTAATACTAATAAAAAAGATTTGAAATAAATGCATGGGCCACCAGAAAGGTTAATATATCAACTCTTCCTTTATAGGCAAGCTTATGGGTAAAAGTGATCCTGTGGTGACTTTAAGTTACAGTACATCTATGGGAGGACATTTTTCAAACCAATTAGTGACACAATTTAGCAAAGTACATGCAAATGAGTACTCTGCCTCCCCTGCACCTGTAATGCTGGACAGTTAAGGAAGATCTGCACAATCTATGACAGATTTAGCAGCGAAACAGATGCATTCTAAACAGATGCACAATTAAATGTGCTGAGGGACAGGTTTTGTTTTGTTGCAGAAATACTTTAAAAAGCAGAGAGAGCAATTTATGAATGACGCTTAACTGTTATAGTTAATCTGTTTCACTGCTAAACAGATTAAATAATATGTCTGCAAATGTGTACAACATTAGTGAAGACAATGCCCTGGTCAACTATTTTTCCTGAACCCATAGTGCTAACTAATATGCTCACTGTAAGCTAAAATCTGAATGAAGTTTCAACAAAAGGGTTTGAGTGGGGTGAGGAAAGCTTGCATCTACTGCCAGGTCTTTACTGCTACCTGTGATCCCAGTGGAAACATCTCTCACACACCCAACCGTGTATTTTCTATACTCTTCAAATTAAATTGAATGAAGAAGGGCAGGCCTCCATAGAACCTCGGCTTTCAAGACCAAGCCCTACTCCACACAAGTAGAGTTCCACTTTAGGAAGCATATGCACAAGTGGAACACTTTCTTGAGCCTGATAGAACACTAAATCCCAATGTTCAGTTGTGTACTGACAAACTAAACTACACACACTTACATGTTGACATAATTTATGAAAACGTCTTGCCTATGCTCAAATATACAAGAACTAACGTATAAAGTGTTCACAGTTTTTTCCATTTAAAATGTTAAATAGCCTTCATATAATGGTTTTGAAGTTGACTAAGCTACTCATTCATTTGCATGTGTGTCTCATATGTCTCAGTTCCCTTATTTGTATAAACCTCAGATCAATACATTGCTTTAGGAATAACGATTTAATTAAGATAAACACTTTGCAAATATTTGTCTCCATGGCCAGTGAAAGACAATAGTAGGTAAAGGATTTTCAGCATAATCCCATACTTTGTCATGAATAACAAAGGGAATGCTCTGAAATGACATTTCAATTTAATTTACAGGCAATGTGTTCAGCAAGTATATTAAGCATTTTATTTTTCATGAGATACAGAACAATCCTTAAGTCATACATTATATTATTAAAAAGGCAGATGAGCTCCAGTGCTTTTAATTTATAAATTTGTACATTAACATAAAATGTACATTGTTTATGACTAGTAGATAGATTAAAGGATAGGTTAGTGTAACACAGGATGAATCGCCAATGCGTGAAGAATAATGGATCAGTACTAATAAACCCCTCTGAAGGACTGCTAGTATGCACACTCATAAATAGGCACTATGCAGTAAAGGCTGTTTACTTTCCTTGGATGACAATTACAATAGTTACAGTTATGTATAAGGTATTATAGTACTTACAAGTACTGTATATATAAGTAATGACAACAGTTCAAAGTGCAGTTGGGTGGACCCCCAATACCAGCAGAAACACAAGATGGTGATCCAAAACTTGCTGTTCAAGAGTTTGAGGTTAAAGCTCTTTGTTTTATACCTCAAGTACATTTAAACATAATCTCTAAATTTACATGTAAACTTTAACAAGTTAATGTAATTTCAAAGGCTGTTTTTTTAAAGTGGATGTAAATCCTCACATATGCCCGTTGAAGTGAACAGCCTCAGATGATACACAGGGATGAAACCACTCTCCCTATATAAGTTTTACATGTATATCTGCTGTTTTCAACTGTATATACTGTTTAGAAAGTGCTCTTCATGTTAGCAGATTTCCTCTTCCTGCAGTGAAGCCTGGGCACACAGCCAATACAGCTGATTGGAGGAAAGGCACACACCCCCTCTCCTCATAGGTAGAGCCTTTCAGCTCCGTTCGTCCTATCATACAGAGCTGTGCTAATCTATTTATAGCAACCTCCCCAACACAAAACTCCAGCTGCTTTTATCATATGTGATGGATTACTTGTCAGGCTGATAACAGAAGAACGCAGCAGGAGACAGCTATGGGACACAGGGCTTTGGAGAGAGATAAAAAACACTGCAGATCTATGTGCCCAGCTCAATTTCATGAATTGGGCCTACATCTACTTTAATCTTTTTAAATATCCATTGTTCATTAAAATAACTTTTGGTCACACTGCCATGAAGGTCCTTATTCAGGCACATCTACCTATGGTAAATGTTATACAAAATATAGGTGGTGATAATTAATGGAAACAGTCTTTTCCAAACTGAGCACACCACTGCGGAATCCAAAAAGTTGTCACTTCATCAGATCTGTCAATTTTTAGCATATAGTGATCAACACCTCCACCCAAAATTGAAGAGAGTAGCTTATCAGATTTAAATAATTGTTTTTTATGGGAGGTCAGACTGCACAGAGGTTAAACTATCCAGGGAATCCTCTCAATCCAGACTCTCCAGAGATCATCCTTGTTCACATCAGTGCCTGACCTCACAAATAAGCTTCTGGAAGAATGGTCAAACATTCCCATAGACACACTCCTAAACCTCGTAAACAGCCTTCCCCGAAGAGTTGAAGCTGTTATAGCTGCAAAAGGTGGGCCAACTCAATATTGAACTCTACGGACTAAGACTAGGGTACCATTAAAGTTTATGTGCGTGCAAAGGCAGGCGGCCCAATACTTTTAACAATATAGTGTAAGTCTTATACTTACCATACTTGTCCCATGGGATATATTTTTTAGTGACCATACTCAGATAGAGATTGCATTCATGAAAAAATAGCTGAAGTTGTATTCCTGAAGAAGCAGAATTTATTTTTGAGAAATGTGTTGAAAGATATTTTCAATTCACTGCCACATTAGCTCAACTGAAATTCATAATATTGTCATATTGAGTCTTGTGAATATGTTGTATATGATAGAAAGTACTAAAACATAGACAGCTAATGGTTGCTGGATAGGGATAACCATACATATCGGGGCATGGTAGTATTAAGCAGTGTTTCCAAACTCCAGTCCTCAAGGCGCACCAACAGGTCATGTTTTCAGAATTTCCCTTAGATGAAACGGCTGTGGTAATTACTAAGGCAGTGAAACTGATCAAATCACCTGTGCAAAATAATGGTAAGCCTGAAAACATGATATGTGACCTGTTGGAGTACCTTGAGGACTGGAGTTGAGAAACGCTGGTATATAGGAATGTAACAGTAAGCTATGGAATTTTAACATGTTTTATTGCTATACTAATAAATGTTGAATGGTATTATACTATGATGTCAATGGTTGGGACCCGAATAGTGACTGCCTCTAGCAGAATGTAGTCACTGGTCAACAGACATTTTCTACCCAACCTATATGACTTTTCAATTCAAGCTTGTTGGGCTGAATGGTGGCCACTCACAGATTGCATTTCATGTTATTCAGCAGGAATGGTTAACCAGATACAGTATATATCCATATTTAGGCTGAGTTCACAATATTGCATGTCAGAAACGAGCACACGTTCATACGCATTCTTGAAACATGAGAGCAATGTGCTGTTCTTTAGTAAAAGTTCAATAAAAATTAATGGCACCACCATGCATTTGCAAAACATCTGTATTTTCATACATGGTGCAGCACCATGCAGTTCCGTGCACTGTGACTCTAAAATAGCGCCCAGGCATTTTTCCCTGCATTGCAGTAGTCAAACAAGCTGACAGGGCAGGAATAAGATCCTGGTCTAGGTACAGGAACAAGGCAGGGAAACAGGGTGCATGAAGAATGGGTTACAAACACTATCACAAGCAAGACACTGAGGGCTTGGCTGGCTTAAAACAGGTTTGGTCTCCACCCAGAGGCTACAGGTTGATTAATTTACATTCAATCAAATTTCAGCCAGTTCAGCAGGAACCAGCCAAGTTTTGATCCATTTATGGGCAAGGTGGTGGTACAGTAGTCAATCTAACGATCAGCTTCTGCGCCACCACCCTGTCGGATTTTTGCTGCTTGATCAGTGGTTCCAACTATAACAGAAACCTCAAAAAAAGGACCAGGGATAAATCCAAGGCAAATACCAAGCTCTACTTACCGTCCAGCTGTGACTAACCAAATTAACCTGTCTAACGGTGTGCATTTAAAAACAGGGGTTTAGTTGCACAAATTTGCAAATGCATGTGTAAGCTACAGGCCCGCCAAAGCACCCTGTGATCTGTAGTCCTATCTCTGACTTGTAAGAGACTCCACAGTGGAAGCACATGCATTCTAATAAGATAGGTAAAGGCAGATGGTCTGGAGGGGGCCCCACGCCTCTTTAAAGGTGCAGGGGCACATTGAACACCCAGCATATAGCACAGAGGCAGCAAAGATGTCAATGCGTTGCCTGACCAAAAATCAAACATACCAAACAATGATCACTGCCTACACTTATAACTGGCCTAAACCCCTGTTTTTAAATGCATACTGTTAGATGGGTTAATTTGGTTAGTCACAGCTGGCCGGTAAGTAGACCTTGGTATTTGCCTTGGATTTATCCCTGGCCCTTTTTTTGCTGTTTGTATGTTTGACATTTGGACAGGCAACTCATTGACATATTTGCTGTCATTGTGCTATATGCTGGGTGTTCAATGTGCCCCTGCACCTTTAAGGAGGGGTGGGGCCCCCTCCAGACCATCGACCTTCACCTATCTTATTAAAATGCATGTGCTTCCACTTTGGAGTCTCCTATAAGTCAGAGATAGGACTACAGATTACAGGGTGCCTTGGCGGGGCCTGTAGCTTACACATGCATTTGCAAATTTGTGCAACTAAACCCCTGTTTTTAAACGCATACTCTTAGACAGGTTAATTTGGTTAGTCGCAGCTGGCCGGTAAGTAGAGCTTGGTATTTTCCTTGGATTTATCCCTGGCCCTTTTTTTGCTGTTTGTTGCCCTCCAATGCTCCTTGCTGCAAAGGCCAGTTATAGATGTAGGCAGTGGTCCTTGTTTGGTATATAACAGGAACCGGCCAAGCTTTGATCCATTTATGGGCAGTGTGGTGGTACATTAGTCGCTCTACCGATCAACTTCTGCACCACCACCCAGTCGGATTATTGCTGTTTGATCAGTAGTTCCAACTGTAGCCGGCAGCGCTGATCAGTGTTTACTGACAGCAGGGAAGTCTCCCCACTGTCAGAATACAATAGTTCATCTGGGAGGATTCCATCATCCACATTCAATGTGTGAATGGGGGAATCAAGTCAAAATACTGATCTATGGCCAGCCTAAGTCACTGGTCCTGAACAAGTATGGATATGAGAAATCGTGACTTTTCTCTGACTAGCATTTGCCGCATGTGTGTTTCAAGTTTGGATGAAAAGTTTAGTATGAGCATGAATAGTATAACACTTTTGATTTTGCATTTTTTAAATACAGGTCTATGCATCAGCCTAAAAATGGAGAAAGGGAGACAATTAAGGAGTGAAAAGGGACAGATAGATTTTGTTTCATGCAGAGAATCATTTTTCAAATGAGGGACTCTTGAGAGCTATGTACAGTCAACTAGCATTTTCAGAAAGAGAATATATATCTTCCTTTACAAGTGTAAAATAAACCAATGGGGCTGCCATTGTTGATTGTCTAAAATGCTAGTGATCTGGCTGCTGGCCCACTAGCTTCTAAGTCACTGCCCTGGAAAAATTATACGGGGTAGGAAAGGCAGAACTCCTTGTTTGCATATGTGTCAGGATTCAAAGCATTGGGGCAAGAATGTAAGAATGATGGCCAGATATTGTTAAAGGGAAAGGTCCAAAATGGCATATTGTGTAATCCTCCCTTGACAGTTTCCTTAAAATAGTCTAGCTATGATAAGGTGTAACTTTGAATTTTAATATAATTATTTAACATTTATGTGATTGGTTCAATGGAATTATAATTTTCCATTCAAGAAATTTCCCCACATAATTTTTTTATTTTTATTTCTATGAGGTTTGTGCTGCAAATATATTTTGTTTCCTTATTGGAATTCATGAGGTTGTGCTCATCCTTTGCATTGTATAGATGTGCACTGGAGCAGTAGAGTGTAAACAAAAGCAACAGGTGTTTTGCCTAGGAGAAATGGAGTGATTTTTAAGCTTACCAACTGCATATTAATCTGTCTCTTTTTCTCACAGCATCACTTTGAAACAACTGGACTTGCACACAAAAGGATGGTGTTCCAGTAATAAAACCATAAAATACCTGAGCAGCATTGTGTATTTCCTTGCATCTCATCCATATACCTTTAAAAATAAAAAAGGCTTTTTTTCTGCAGAGTTTGCCAAGCTTTAACAAAAACCATGATAGATGACATCTACAGTTTAAAGCATGCCTATTCTAAAAACATCTACACAGCTACTACTTGATCACTTAATCTAGCCAAAGTCAATAATCCAGTGTCCACTGCTGGAGAATCTTTAGCGACTGACATCAGTGCCTCAGCATTCAACAATTCTCTCTGATCAGGTCACTTCCTCAAAATGCTCTACAGCTGCAGAGATCATGTGATTGGGCATGGACCATTCCAATGACCATTGAAAAAGGTACATTATTACAGTAAACCTGTGACCCCAGTCTGTGAGTTAAGACGCAATTTTCCTTCAAAGCACTTAACCACTTCTCGACTGCCGTATGCAGAATGACGGCCGGGAAGTGGTTCAGTTATCTTGACTGGGCATCATATGACGTCCTCACGATAACAAGCCGCCGCGCGCCCGGGGGCACGCATTGCGGCGATCGGTGGTGTGGGAGGTCAGTCTGACCCCCCGCAATACCGATCTCGGTAAAGCACTTTACCATGTGATCAGCCGTGACCAATCACAGCTGGTCACAGTGTAACACAGGAAATCCGTTTATCGGCTTTTCCTGTACTCGGGTCTGCATACCTGAGTAGAGGAGAGCCGATTGGCTGCTCTCCTGACAGGGAGGGTCTGTGCTGATGATTTAGCAGCACAGCCCCCCCTTGAATCGCCACACTAGATCACCAGGGAGCCTGTCCAGGGACCACCAACAATGTGCCCACCCAAGACCACCAGTGAGCCGACCAGGGACCACCAGGGAGCTGATCTGGACCAGCAGGGAGACAACCCTAGACCACCAGGTAAGGGGCATAGTGCCCAATATGAATGGCACTCAGTGCCACCTTCAGATGCCACCCTAGACCACCCGGGAATGGCCCTTTCAGTACATATGCCCACCAGTGCCCCTATCAGTGTGTACCAGTGCCCCTATCAGTGCATACCAGTGCCACATATCAGTGCCCACCAGTGCCACCTACTAGTGCCCATCTATCAGTGCCCATCAGTGCCACCTATCAGTGCCCAGTGCTGCCTATGAGTGCCAATCAGTGCCATCTATGAGTGCCCATCAGTGCCGCTTATCAGTGTCCGTCAGTGCTGCATATCAGTGCCCATCAGTGTTGCATATCAGTGCCCGTCAGTGCTGCTTATCAGTGCCGCCTAACAGTGCTCATCTTTGCTGCATATAAGTGCCTCATCATCAGTGCCACCTCATCAGTGCCTGTCAGTGTAGCCTCATCAGTGCCCATCAGTGATGGAGAAAATTTACTTATTTACAAAGTTTTGTGACAGAAATAGAGAATTTTTTTTCACAATTTTCGGTCTTTTTTTTGTTTATAGCGCAAAAAATAAAAACCGCAGGGGTAATCAAATACCACCAAAAGAAAGCTCTATTTGTGGGAACAAAATTATAAAAACTTTGTTTGGGTACAACGTCGCACGACTGCGCAATTCTCATTCAAAATGCAACAGCACTGAAAGCTGAAAACTGGTCTAGTAGGAAAGTGTTCTAAGTGCATAGTATTGAAGTGGTTAAAGTAGTATGTAAACTGCCACAACATTTTTTTTTAAAAATCAGGCCCCATGCAGGTTTAAGTCATAATGTACTGGTATGCACTGCATACTAGCACATTATGACAGACTTACTTGCACACAGAGCTCTCCAGTGCAGCACTGTCATGGCTCCCCAGTGCTTCCATCTTCCTTCAGTCTTCCTTCTGGGTTCGCTGGCTGCAGCTATACGAATGGCCAGAGCCATGATGACACTCTCATGCATGCACATGGGAGCCCCGGAACGGAGCTCTGAAGGTACAGCACAGGTATGCTGTCCCTTCAGAGCACATGCGCTGGTAACATTACCTGTTGCATCCTGTAGGAATATCCCCTAAACACTGCAAGTTTAGGGGATATGCACTGTACCTACAGGTAAGCCTTATTATAGGCTAACCTGTAGGTACAAGTTACAAAGTGAAAGTTACTTCCACTTTAACTAATCTTTAAAAGCAAGGTATTGTGTAATCATCTAACATGGTATTAGATTTCTCATGGTTGCTGTGTAATCCTCCCCTTCCTGTTCTATTCACTTCTCTAGTGGCCAGTGAGGATGTCCATCACATATAGGAATTGGCAGGAAGGGAAAGGATATATAGTGACCATGAAGGATTTGGTGGTTGCCTTTTCTCTAGTTCAGCATCTGTTAGCCATGTATTGTCTGAACAAGCACAGGTTTACCTAAAGCTGCTTCAATAACATTTATTTATAGAGTGTAGGATGAATATTAATACAACTTTGAGTTCATATTTTAGTATAGATCAGTTTTAATTTACGAGGGCATCAATATATTTTCCATTTTCCATTATAAGGAACAGCAAGAGAGTGCTGTGTTACAATGTCTCTTATTTAGCGGTTCAATTATTCTCTTGAAAGTGTTCCCAAGTAATGCTGAGGAAATTCAGAATGGTTATGCATTTCACAGGTTGGATTAATTGCTGTGAAATGCCAGTATTGTATGCTGGTAAAGATGTCCCTTATACATCTTACCCTCTCTCTCCAGTTTCAGACCACTCAACCATTTTCGCCGATCTATAGTCAGTGGGTGAAGAAAATGGGCTAAAACATGCATGTTTTCTATTTTAATTCAGAAGCAAATGGTCTCATGGATTCCATTATTTTGACTTAAAGTAATACTAAAGGCTCTGTTTTTTTTGTTTTAAAATAACAAACATGTCATAATTACCTGCTCTGCATAATGGTTTTGAACAGAGCAGCCTTTATCCTCCTCTTTTTGGGTCCCCCGCCGGTGCTCCTGCCCCCCCCCCACCAAGTACCCCCATAGCAAGCCACTTGCTATGGGGCACTCGTGCATACTAGCTCCCGAGCCCTGCTCTATGTGTCTATAAGACACACAGAGTGGGACTCTGCCCCCCCCCCCCACTCTCTCCTCATTGGCTCTGATTGACAGCAGTGGGAGCCAATTGCTCTTGCTGCTGTATCTGAGCCAATCAGTAGACAAGGACCCAAGGGAACCTCATCTCTCGTGCACATCACTAGATTAAGAGCGTGCTGCATAGATTGTAGTAAGGTAAAAAACATTCTGCCTTTAGAACCACTTTAATTTAGTAAAGTAAAAAAAGTTCACCTACATCATGAGGATCATGAGAAAATTACCAAGACCATTTGGCTGATTGAATAAATTAGTTGAGAAGCTTCACACATGCCCGTTTGCTTTGAAACACCAATCATATACAGATGAAATAAACAGAAATTAGCTTTTCACATGATTAGATAATTGAAGTTAATATCCATACAATTTATTGCGTGAAGATTTATAACTAATTTAGTAAATTACCCTTCATGTGTTGCATCAGCTGAAGGCCTGTTCACCTCTAAAGGACCCCATTACTTAATCACTCACCAGACTTTTTAAATAACAAATAACATGTTATACTTACCTGTTATGTTCAGGGGTTTTGCACAGAAAAGTCCCAATCCCCCTCTTCTCGGGTCCCCCTCCTGGCCCCTTCCTCCTGCCGAGTGCCCCCATAGCAAGCAGCATGCTATGGGGCAGGCTCCCTCTGGAGCCGCTGCTTTGTGTGTCCATTCACACATGGAGCATGGCTTGACCCTGTTCCCACTATTTGCTCATTGGCACATTGGCTGTGATTGACAGTAGAGGCAGGCAGCCAATGAGAAGCAGCTGCTCTCGTGCATATCGCTGAATCGAGATGGGGCTCAGGTAAGTATTGGAGGGGCTGGGGGGGCTGCTGCAAACAGAAAGTTTTTACCTTCATGCATAGAATGCATGAAGGTAAAAAACATTGAGCCTTTACAAACACTTTAAGTATTATCAATTGTTTACTTATTCAGGTTTTCAAAGCCCGGAAGTTCCCATTCAATTCATGTACTTAAGCTCAATATATTTTATACTTAAATTAGTTAAACACTTGAGGGCAAATGTTATACCTTCTGCCATGAATTTAAAGCAGAATTAGAAATTCTTTTTATAAGCCTAAGGCTGCTGAATGCATCTTTCTTTAGCACTCTTGGAGCAGTGTGTTGAAGTCTCAGTAGTTGTTCTCTACAGTGTCACACTGATGTATTGCTTAGTACTTGATACTGGAAACCGCATGCTTTATTTTTGGTGCATCAAACTTTAAGCAAAGTGTGAAAATTTATTAACACATACTGTATGTACAGTGATAAATACAGACTTGCTTACAGCAGTGTTAGAACTTTGCGAGTGCTAGCCCTAAGTGTCAAAGAGATCATTTAGAGCTATAAAAAGAAAATGACACTAAGACACATTTACATATAAACCATTACAAAACATAGCTCCTATGAAATTTTAGAAAATAGTAGCTCTTCCAGTAAAAGAACCGTTATTGTTGATGAGATGCTATACCCCATCAGTCAAAGGAATTTAAAAAAATTAAAGCTGTGTGTGGCCACTACTATTTCCCAGCTTGTTATACAGGGCGGGCAATTTATATGGATACACCTTAATAAAATGGGAATGGTTGGTAATATTTACTTCCTGTTTGTGGCACATTAGTATATGTGAGGGGGAAACTTTTCAAGATGGGTGGCGACCATGGCGGCCATTTTGAAGTTGGCCATTTTGAATCCAATTTTTTTTTCAATAGGAAGAGGGTCATGTGACACATCAAACTTATTGGGAATTTCACAAGAAAAACAATGGTGTGCTTGGTTTTGACGTAACTCCAAAGTTTCATGTGCTGCACATCTCGTATCTTCACAGCATAGACAATTGCCTTCAGATGACCCCAAAGATAAAAGTCTAAGGGGGTCAGATCGGGAGACCTTGGGGGCCATTCAACTGGATTGGTCGTCGTGGGCCAGTTGAATGGCCCCCACGGTCTCCCGATCTGACCCCCTTAGACTTTTATCTTTGGGGTCATCTGAAGGCAATTGTCTATGCTGTGAAGATACGAGATGTGCAGCACCTGAAACTACAGATACTGGAAGCCTGTGCTAGCATTTCTCCTGCGGTGTTGCTATCAGTGTGTGAAGAGTGGGAGAAGAGGGTTGCATTGACAATCCAACACAATGGGCAGCACATTGAACACATTTTATAAGTGGTCAGAAACTTGTAAATAACTGAAATGAAAGAATAAAGTTACGTTAAAACCAAGCACATTATTGTTTTTCTTGTGAAATTCCCAATAAGTTTGATGTGTCACATGACCCTCTTCCTATTGAAAAAACAAAAGTTTTATTCAAAATTGCCAACTTCAAAATGGCCACCATGGTCACTACCCATCTTGAAAAGTTTCCCCCCTCACATATACTAATGTGCCACAAACAGGAAGTTAATATCACCAACCATTCCCATTTTATTAAGGTGTATCTATATAAATGGCCCACCCTGTAGTTATCAAATAACAAAGTTTTCAAGCTAGATCTAAGGTAGTATAATATTAATCAGTGCAAAATATATAGGCAGTCCATAAAAGTCCATTATACCACATGAGCAATATACACACTTATTAATATGTGTATATGCATTGCATATAAGGTAGCAGCTATTCTTAGAGTAGCTCTGTATAAGATAAGAAGGGGGAAGAGAAGGAAAGCGCCACGTAAGTGCAGTGGTTAAAACAATCATTTAATGCGCTAAAAGAAATTCACTTACAGTATAAAAACTGGTTATAGGCACATCAGTTCCAAGGCAATGAAGCAGGGAAGTCCATGTATTGGCATCTGTGCAGGTTCTGTGCGGATTTCCTGGCTTGTTGAGGGAAGATGTACTCACTTCTAATCTCTCATATGGCCACAGGAAGCAGAGAGCAACATGGAATGCAACCGGAAGTAATGGCAGCGAAACAACAGACAGCCGGGATCGATGGACAGCAAACAGACAGGGAATAGGCAAAGGCACATTAATGTTTCTCATCTTGAATGCTGTTATTGTCCTAGGCATACCACCATCTGTATTGATATCTGGAGAAAAATCATCTTCATAAATCTTAAGATGGCCATTAAGGGCACAGAGTGCTGGATCTGAGTCAACTAGGGATGGGCCGAACACCCCCCCGATTTGGTTCGCACCAGAACATGCAAACAGGCAAAAAAGTGCTCATTTTAAAGACTTATATGCAAGTTATTGCCATAAAAATTGTATGGGGACCCGGGTCCTGCCCTAGGGGACAAGTATCAATGCAAAAAAAGTTTTTAAATTGATCGTTTTTTCAGGAGCAGTGATTTAAATAATGCTTAAAGTGAAACAATAAAAATGAAATATTCCTTTATATAATATGCCTAGGGATCCCCTTAGTCTGCCTGTAAAAGGGCGCACCTCTGTGGTGTTTAGAACAGTGCCAGAGCAAAATTACATTTGTAAAGGAAAAATCGTCATTTAAAACCACTTGCGGCTGTAATGTATTTCCAGCTCCCAACAATATAGAAAAAAACACTGAAAAAATTTGCGTAGGGTCACCCCCAGTCCATAACAGGCTCAGTATGGATTTTAAGGGGAACTCTGCGCCAAAATTTTTAAAAAATTGACGTGGGGTTCCCACTAAAATCCAAACCAGTCCCTTATCTGAGCATGCAACCTGGCCGGCCAGGATAGGGGGGCCCCTCCCCCTCCTGAACCGTACCAAGCTACATGCCCTCAACATGGGGAGTATGGGTGCTTTGGGGCAGGGGGGCTCTGTGCCCCCACCCCAAAGCACCTTGTCCCCATGTTGATGGGGACAGCATCTTCCCCACAACCCTGGACTGTGGTTGTGGGGGTCTGCGGGTGGGGGGCTTATTGGAAGCCCCCTTTAATAAGGGGGTCCCCAGATCCCACCTCCCATGTGAATTAGTATCGGGCTTTGCTTTGACAGTTTATTTATATGGAAGGGTGGGGCCACCTGGTGATGTAAGTGTATGACCCGCCCCCTCTGATGTCACATGACATCAGAAGGGACGGGGTCGCTTGCTTTCATCGCTGGGTGGCCCTGCCCTGCCATATAAATATTAACCCTTACATACATTATAAGGAGGAAGACTTAAATATTGTGGTGGTTGATTCAGATCCAGCACTCTGTGCCCATAACCGTCTTCAGATTGATGAAGATGATTTCTCTACAGATATCAATACAGGTGGTGGTATGCCTAGGACAATAACAGCATTCAAGATGAGAAACATTAATGTGCCTTTGCCTAGTCTCTGTCTGTTTCCTGTCCATCTATCCCAGCCATCTGTTGTTCCGCTGACATCACTTCCAGTTGCATTCCACACTGCTCTCTGCCTCCTGGTGGCCACAGGAGAGATTAGAAGCAACTTCATCTTCACTCAACAAGCCTGGAAATCCACACAGAACCCGCACAGATGCTGATACATGGACTTCCCTGCTCCATTGGCTTGGAACTGATGTGCATATAACCAGTTTTTATCCTGTAAGTAGAGTTGAGCGAACCTCTGGAAGTTCGGGTTCTGCTGGTCCGTCCGAACTTCGGGACAAAGTCCGGGTCCGGGTCCGGACGGAACCCGAACGATCGCACGGACAACGAACCCCATTGAAATCAATGGGGACCCAAACTTTTATGCACAAAAATGGCTGTAACAAAGTCCTGGAAAGCCCTAGAGGGCTGCAAAAGGAAGTAAAATGGGGGTAAGGGTAGGGCAAGTGCCCTACAAAAAAATGGGGACAGGGAAATAACTGTAAATATTTTTAAAAAAATAAAAACATAAAAAAAGCAAAAATGGAGGTGAATGCGGATCATCTTCAAACTGTGTCTGAAAAGTATTAATTAACGGTAGAAGCCATATAACTGTTCGAAAATCATCTTCAAACTAGGGCAAGTGCCCTACAAATAAATGGG
>BLSH010112741.1:2139403-2162363 GCA_018402905.1 Glandirana rugosa
TTCGACCATCTCAAATTTTATCCGTTTCGTTTATTAGACAATGTGATCTGTGTATAATAAAAACAAGACACAGACCGGATAAATTTCCGATAATTTTCACACTCGACACGACACGGTGTAGGGTGGTAACTATTGATATTGTTATTCTTCCCCCTTCTGTTCCCTTCACGGTGGATTCACGTCACCAATTTTGTTAACAAATTACGCGATTTTCTTTAAGTGAATGTCCATCACAACTCGCTTGGGCCTGACATTGCAAGCCCAGGCATGGCTTGAAATCCCACAGGCACCGTGCCTGGGCCTGTAAAGTTTTTAGCAAGCCCAAGCCAGCCGGACCGAACCCGAACGATTTTTGAAATGTCCGGGTCCGTGCCACGGACACCCTAAAGTTCGGTACGGACCCGAACGTTACAGTCCGGGTTCGCTCAACACTACCTGTAAGTGAATTTCTTTTAGCGCATTAAACAATTGTTTTAACCACTGCACTTAGGTGGCACTTCCCTTGTCTTCCCCCTTCTTATTGTTATAGTTATCAATGGTGGGATGTGGCACAGCACAGCTCACACTTTTAATAGCCTTTAAATAGGCCAGACACAGAACAAAAATAATATGTGTCTAGTGTAACAGATTATTTGCTTTGCCTATTTTAAACTCTACCAGCTTCAATATTATACATTGAGAACAGTCCACTGCATCACTAACTGGTGACAGACACTTGGTGGTTATAATCCTGTTCAAGTATTTAACATCCAAATGTCAACAATATCCTCAAAGAGTTGTTTTTATCTTTCAAAAGATTTTTATTATTTAAATTCAGACATGACAAAGAGAATTACAGTACTTCAGAGTAAATAATAAAAAGGTTTTCACATGACGGAATATCATACAATCAAGGTAACTTGTAGTGGACGGGACTCTTGAAGATTCCACCTGTTACTAAGGCTAATTACTAAAGCAGGAATATTTACACAGGCCGAAGGCGTATTGAGCAGTAGAGGAGGATATGAACCCCCTATCTTGCAGGCACCCCAAGCTGGGATCATGCTGTGCGTGGGGGGATCCGCTTCACTAGGAGAGTTTGAGCTAGAGGGCTGCCTTCTGTTTTAGCGGTGAAACCTTTCAGAGGATGGAAGAGAGATGGCTCTGTGGCCAAACCGTCACACTCTTACAGAGATCATTTAAACTAGAAATTACTTTATCCATAAGACAGAGATATATTAATATACTGAGAGAGAAGAGAGAGAAAGGGTAGCAGGAGAAGGAAAGTGGAGTAAAGCACCTTGTCTCAGTTCAGGTCCGCCCCGTCTGGGGACAAATTGGTGCTGATGTGAAGAAAACACCTATGAAGGTAGCCCAGGGTTTCCAGACTTCCTCGAATCTCATAGAGGTGTCCCAGAGGATACTGGATAATTTCTCTTGGGACATAATACAGGAGATTTTCCTGACTGTTGCTGCATAAGAAACCTTTGGTTTTTTCCAGGCTTTCGCTATGGAGAGCTTGGCCCCAATTAAGATAAACTTTACCAATTTCCTGTTGGGCAAAGAAAGTTTTGGAATGTGGGCGTTGAGTAGGGAGATCTCGGGGGACCTGCATCTTGGTCAACTTTTCTATGAGGTTAAAGATTTTCCTCCAAAAGGGTCTTATCCTTGGGCATTCCCACCAAATATGTGGCATTGAGCCCATGAGGGCACAGCCCCTAAAGCACTGTGGGTTAGCCGAGGGATAGATGTGGGCCAATTTAGAAGGAGTGAGATACTACCTAGTGATAACTTGATTCTCGCCTCCATAAGGACTGTATTTAAAATGCCTTTGAATGAGTCGCATAGGGCTCTGTGTCATGTAACTATGTCCCATGAGATCTGAAAATCCTCTTCCCATAGCCTCATGTAGGGCGCCTTTGTCGATGGACAGGGGAGAGCCGCGTAAATTACCAAAATGCCTCCCTTTTGCTCCATGGCTTGGCCACACCAATTTTCATAGGCCGTAATTTTTGGGGAAAGAGGCCTTTCCTTCCAGATATGCCGCAAAAAGTGAGAAATTTGACGAAATCTAAACTTTTCTGAGGCTGGGAGATCTAGTTTGCTTATGCATTGACCCATGGAGATGGGGCTTGAGGGAGTAAAATAGTGTCCTATACGGTACAGCCCCTTGTCCAACCACCACTTGAAAGCCTTGATATCTAGACCGGGAGGAAAATCTGGATTGTGAAATATGTGAGCTAAGGGAGTCAGGGTCGAACACGGGGTGGTGACGTAGTGAGTCCCATAGTGTAAATGAGCAGGAGAGGGTAGGAGCTAATATAGGAGGTCTTTTTTTCGAGTGAGTCCAAAGGAGGAAATCTAAAGTGTATTTCGGGACAGCCTGCCTCTCGATTTGGATCCAGCCTGGAGTTTCAAACCTCGAGTATACTCTGGAAAGTTGTGCCAGATTTGCTGCTTGGTAGTATATGAGGAGATGAGGAAGACCTAACCCACCTCTCTTCCTGTGGAGATAAAGTGTACTTTGAGGAAACCTGTAACCTGAGCTGCCCCAGACAAATCTGATGATTTTGCTTTGGAAAGACCTTAAATGACTTTTCCTAATAGGGATTGGGAGAGCTTGAAATAGGTATAGGATCCATGGTAAGAGGGTCATTTTGATCACATTGATTCTACCCAACCAGGAGAGATTACACTGCGCCCAGGATTTTAGGTCATCCTCAAGCTTTCGGTAAGTGGAGGGGAAGTCACAGGCATATAAGTCCTCAATCTTGGCCGTTAGATTAATGCCTAAGTATTTAATAGATGTTAAACTCCATTTAAAAGGAAAGGAGTGTTGAAGAGATATAACTGTATCCTGGGAGAGGGAAACGTTCATTGCATACGATTTGGCATAGTTCACTGTTAGCCCTGACTGATCAGCAAAAGAATCTAGTAGATGACTTAAGTTGGGGAGTGAGGTGTGGGGGGATGTAATGAATAAGAGGATATCGCCTGCAAACAGACCACATTTATGTTCCCGAGGGCCACAGGAGATCCCTTTGATATTTGGGTTTTGGCATATAGAGATCGCTAGGGTTTCAATTGCCATAGTGAAGATAAGCGGTGAGAGGGGGCACCCCTGTCTTGTCCCTTTGTTTATATTTATCGGATTTGAGAGGTATCCCTGTAGCCTTAATACGGGTCTTAGAGGAGGAGTAGAGGGCCCTGGTGACCCCCAGGAAGCACTGGCCAAAGTTCCAGGAAATTGAGTCGAAGGCTTTTTGGAGGTCTAGAGATAAGACCATACCTCGCTGTTTAGGACCACCCTTCCAGTTGGATTGCAGGATGGAGATCAGGTCTACAGCCCTACGTACCTGGTCCGGACCCTGCCTTCCCGGGATAAAGCCCACCTGATCTTTGTGTATGTAAGAGTTTATGAAAGAGGCTATCTTATTTGCCAGAATCTTCATTAAAATTTTTATATCATTGTTTATCAGTGATATGGGTCTATAGTTAGCAACCTTCTCAGGGTTCTTATTAGGCTTCGGTATCACCGAAATGAAGGCAGAATTAAGTTGTGGGTCTAGGGGGGTGCCCTGAGTTTTGAGGTTAAAAAATTTGGTTAAATGAGGGGTAAGGGTCTCAGCGAATGCCTTATAGTAAGGGATAGATAGTCCATCCGGACCTGGGGCTGACCTCTTTTTTAAGTCCTTGATGACCCCCAATACCTCCTACTCTGTAATGTGGGCCTCCAATAATTGTTTGTGTTCAGGTGTTAAGGAGGGAAGAGGGATGTCCTTAAGAAAGGCTGATAGGGAGTCTGAGGATCTCCGTTTGGGAGCGCCATAAAGGTCAGAATAAAATTTATGGAAAGTTTCCAGGATTTTCGTAGGGTTAGCGGTGAGGCCATGACCTGGGACTCTGATTTTGGGTAGGTGGTGATATCGCTGTCGTGGTGAGAGTCTAGCTGCTAACACCATTCCTGATTTGTCGCTCTGTGTGTAGAATTTCTGTCCACTCCAACGGATAGATTTCTCTGCTTTGGCTGTAAGAGCTAAATTAAGTTCTAGTCTAGCTTTATCCAGTCGGGCGGTGGAGGTTTGAGAGGGGTTAGTCTTATGCGACGCCATCAGTGACGCAAACAATTTTTCCAGTCTGGCTAAGTCGGCCAATCTCTCTTTCTTTAATTGTGAGGCTATCTGTATGAGTGTTCCTCTAACGAAAACTTTGTGGGCAGCCCATAGAATTTCGGCAGATGTCCCTTCTTTGTTATTGAGGATGAAATATTCCTTGAGGGAGTTATTGATTTCCGTGAGTCTGACGGGATCTGCCAGCAGCGACTCTGTGTCCAGCAATCTCCACTCTGACTGTTTCGCAAAGAGAGGGTCGGAACGTAATTGTATGAGGACTAAAGAATGGTCCCACAGTGGAGTGTCGATTATTCGCGAGTTCATTACTAAAGGAGTTAAATGTGTCTGTACTAGTATGTGGTCTATTCGGGCATATGAGTTATGAGGGTAAGAAAAATGCGTATAATCTCTCCTGTTTGGATTCAACTCTCTCCACGCGTCTGACATATTAGATGAGTGAAGCAATTTAGCCAGCTTCAGGCTCGCTCTGGTTGGGCGTGTCAGTTGGTTACCGATAGGTCTAGATTTGTCAAGTCCTTGATCAAAGGTGGTATTAGAGTCACCTCTTAGAATGACTCTGCCCTGTAGGTGAGGTTGGATAATGTCAAACAGCACTTTAAAAAAAGCAATTTTACCTTTATTGGAGGCATAGTAGGAGACGAGTGTATATAGGATCCCATCTATGGTGCCTTTGATTAGGATATACCTCCCCTTTGGATCTTTAATTTCCTTGAGAAGGGAAAAGCCACATGTTTTGGAAATCAGGATCGCTACCCCTTTTGTTTTGGTGTCTGCATTAGCCAAGAAGAACGTGAGAAAGTGTGGGTGAAGGAATTTAGGGCTGTACCGTAATGGGAAATGGGTCTCTTGAGCCATGACGATGTCTAAGTTGAGTGTTTTGTATTGGGAGAATAATTTCCTCCTTTTAACAGGAGAGTTCAGGCCCTGAGCGTTGTGGGTTGCTATTCTAAGATGTTTGTGGGAAGTCTTAGCCATGGAGCTTGTGAGGTTTGAAGCAAATGTTTACAGCGGCACTCACCCTGATTCTGGAGGACCCCGGTGGGATAGTACAGAGTTTGAAGAAATCCAGGAGCCCCGGTTCGCGTCCAACATACTTGGGAGCGCTGAAACATAGATAATGGTTAGGTGCTTTTTCCAAGAGGGAGAGAAAAGGGAAAGATAGGAAGAGAAGACAGAAACACAACAGAAACAATTATAACTGTATAAAATGTCCCACCTCATCTGCCCTCCTACGAGGGAACAAAACAAAAATTGAACAGGAGAAGTGAGCCATTATCTGAGCCATCAGGGGCAGACAACTTATACCAAGGAGTTCCTAGAAAGTCCCTGGAATAAATGGAGGCACATGGGGGCCCACCCCAGCTGGTACACCCCCTGGCTGAACTATTTCCTGAAAAAGAGGAGAAAATGAGGAACCCAGGACGCGTATGAGTATTGAGGGCTTTTAAGTTACAACCTAAGCTTAAACGCAAAATGGGAGATTGAGGACTCTTATAACATAGGGGATTGAACTAAGTTATGAACTAAAGAGTCCCAAAGAGGTAACTTAAGTACCGTCAGAGAACAACTGTGATCAAAGAATCAAAGGGAAGGAGCTAGGAAGTCCCCGTAACACAGCTGTCTCTTGAGTATATGAAAATCACTTCCATATCCCCAAGAGAGGCCCAAAACAATTGTACTTGGAAAAGTCTATGCAGACCAATCTGTGGATCACGAAGGTCTGTTGACTTAAGCCTTCTTGCTCTTTGACTTGGTCCAGAGCGGTGAAACTGGACTGGATGGGGGCGGTCTCTTTGTGTGGGATCCAGCTGGGTCAGTGAGGTCCATTGGAGCTTCTTGGGTGATCAACTTGAGTTGTAGATAGAGTTTTTCCCCCTCCGCTAGGGTCGAGAAGGCAAATGTTTCTCCCTTCAGATTGAATTTGACGGCAAACGGAAAGGCCAACCAATACTTGAGCTCTGCTCGTTGTAGGACTAGAAGAAGCGGTCTTAGGGCTCTCCTCTTTCGAATAGTATTCGGCGATAAGTCCACGAAGACTTCTTCAAGCTTGAAGAGCTATTGTACCTGCAATTAAGGCGGCATGCATATGCATGCATCCTGTTGTTTCAGGTGAATATTTCTGATATTTGATTGGCTTTGTGATGTGGCTTTACCATCCCTATCAATGCTCCCTTGTCGACATACTGTGTGTACTAGGGGAAGATAGGATATTCTGGGAATGCTTATACACATTTTGAGTTATATACACATATTTATTTTATTTTTAACAAATCTTGCAGCGTGACTATCTGAATGATCCCCTGTCTTTGGAGGTTCCCCTGGCCTCCGTGCTCGCCGGGCAGACTACGGCGCCCCCGGCTGTGGGCACTTCAGCTAGCATTGAGGTGAGCACCGTGGCTGGCAGCTGACTTTTGCATGGTTGCATTTGATAATAATATATCTATATAGGCAAATAATTTATGGATATACCCTCTTTTGGTTTTGTGATGTTTATGAATTAATTATGTATTTTCTTTTGTTGTTTATTGTTAAAGTACAGACTATACAGACAATCAACGCAATTATATACATTCCTGTGTACAAAAAGACTCCTGAGGAAGCGGTGATTTTCTGTAAATCCGCAAAACATGTAGAGTCCACAGAAATCTGTATAAGTACACTATCATCATAAATGTCTGTAACAATGTTTTAAAGTTTTAATTACACATTGTGTATTGTCTTTCTCCTTAATGGAGAGCTTTTTGTAATAAAGATGAATTTTCCATTTTAAAAGTGGTTTTGTACTCCATGTATACGGTACCATTAAAGTCCAACAACAGCGCCTCCATTAGGGGCGAGTCTTTGCCACCCTCCTCCCTTTCTCTCCTATAACTTTTCATGGACGAAGGTACCCCGTTATTTATTTACTTATACGTTTGGCACTTCTAAGTCTGTGAAGATCTGGACTGTGTGCTCCATACATGAGATGGAAGGTTTGGACCGGGAGGCTCTCATTACTTCCTTCTTGATGGCATAGAAGTGCGGTTTAACTATAATGTCCCTTGGGGATCCATCTTTTCTTGGGGGACCTAATGCTCTGTGGGCTCTGTCCAGCTCTAATCTGTATTTAGGTACATTTGGGATGATGGATTGGATCAGGTCCTGGACTGCAGGGATAACTTCAGTTATATTCTCCGGAAGACCCCTCACCCTGAAGTTGTATCTTTGCGACCTGTTTTCGAGGTTGTCTATTCTTGCTAGGGCGGTGTCTAGCTGGTCCTGTAGAACTTGTAGGTGGTCTGAGTTTTGGTTGGTTCTGGCCACCGTGAAATCCAATTTTTGTTCAATGGCATCCATTCTGGCGCCGAGATTGTGAAAGTCAGCTTTTATATCCCCCGTAATTTTCACTGCTGTGTTCGCCAGACCCCACTCCAGAAGGTTGGAGAATTTGATGAACAAGTCTGTAGTGTTGAGGAGAGGTTCTTGAGTTATGGGGCTGGGGTTGTTTATGTCCTGCTGGATGGAGGAAAGTCGAACTGCCGGGGATAATGGGGACTCTTCCATTGTTTGGCGTATGAGGGACTCAGTGGAGGCCGGGGATGCGGATAAAAGATGGTGTGTGGGTAAGTTAGACCCTGGTGCAAGGGTGAGGGCAGCCAGAGAGATAATTGGTCTGTGCTCCGAGGAAACCTCTTGGGATGAGGATATAGAGAAGGCCCCAATTGTGGTCATTCCAGAGGGGGGGTCTTGTTCAGGCTTTGAGAAGAGGTGTGCTAGCACCCTCCTGAAGTTTGCTCCCTGTATGTGGGGAGCTGTTAAGGCTCCTACCTCTAAAAATTGCCCTGGGACTTGCGGACTATACTCCGTCCTCGGGGTGCAGTGTGTAAACTGTGGCCTGTTCACCCGCACTCCCCCGTCTTCTTCTGGAGGGAGAGAAAGTTCACTGGTGCTGGGATGGGGGAGTGAGGCCCACCTCTCTTCTCCAGAAGCAGTAATATGGAGGAGGTCCTTGAGAGGGATGTGGTGTCTGCTCCTCTGGGCTTAAAGAGCTGCCTGTGGGATCAGTGTTCTGGAGGCCTGGGCAAGCGTTAGGCCTTATCGGTGGCCATCTTGGTCCACCCGAACGCTTACACAAAGCCTGTTGCGGGTGAGGGAGAGCCTGGCAGTAACTGGCCCTTGGTGGTCTCCACTCTATTAGGATTAGTGGGTAGGATTGGAGTCCAGGAGGGGGCTCCGGGCAGCCTCTACTGAGTGCTGGGGTCTTTGTCCGAGTACTAGGCCGTGGGAGCTTTACCGCGGAATGCGGGTTTAAATGCGGACCCTGGGCTGTTCTCCGGGTGGTCGCGGGGAGGAGGGGTGCTTAGGGGTTTGTTCCCCTCCGTCCTGGGCAAGCCTGGTGGTTGCTGTGTCAGCCTGGAGCACCGATGGCTGGGGTGGGTGCGGAGCTCTCGGATCAATCGTCCATCTGGGAATTCCCACACATGCGCATTCCCAGGAGTTGTTTTTTTAACATAAATGGTATTAACTAGATTTACACTCACTTAAACTGGATGTTCAAAGATAAAAAGATAAGACAATAGCAATTAGCTGCAAATCTAATATAGATTAAAAAAATGCATTAAACAGTATTTGTCAAGACTTTTTTTTCATTTTTGAAAAAAGGGGGAAGTTAGAACTCTTGTCCAGCTTTTACTGCTATTTGGGGCCCTGTTAGATAGGTTTATTCACACTTACTGTCCTTCTGACAAAGTTTTAACAGGCAGGAAGAAATAGAAAATCTCTAACAGCTACACAAATAAAAACACTTCTTTAGTAAAATCGGGAAAAGCTATAACTCCAGACAGATTTTTATTTCTGTAAGTGTTCCTGTTGCAGATTTCTCATTATGTCTCTACTTGTAAAACTGTTATCACCTGAATGGAACATGATCGAAGTTCTCTCTAATGGAACCCTGGATAGAAGTAAAATCTGACAGGGTTCCAACCTTTTTCTTAAACTAAAAAAAAAACAATGTTTGGCTTGACATAACCTTTATTTGCTCTGCAGATGTAGCAGATAAATATATTACAATTGGTTTAGAGTTTTAAAATTACTATATTACATGATCTGACTGTTGGCAATCAAGATTTATTACAATTGTATTTGCTTGGCGTTTATCTGACAGATCTTTTTGTGGTGACTATATTTAAATATGCTTCTTCCAAGAATGAACCATGAAATTGAAAGAAAAACATTTACACTGCAACCTTTTTATGAGATGGGTCTCCTAGGATTGGCTATATTGGTAATACTGGCAACGGAGAGACTGATAAAGAATTTTGTTTTTACTCATTTAATCAACGTGTGTTTGTTTAAGCATCCAGTTGGGTTAAGGAAAATAAAGATGTAATTAAAATAAACATGTCACAGACCAGGGTGCTACAAACTATACATATGATGAAAAATTAATTTGTGCAAATGCAAAGTTTGCATGTTTACATAGGAAGGTAATGTGTCACATAATATTGCAGACTGCCGTTTCCCATTTGACTCCCTACACTACAGCCTATATGGCTTATTCATTTTCATCATATGCCCAGTTTAACTTGCCCAGGTTTGTGACAAATTTCTAAAGTCAAACTATGGGTAAAATAAAAAATGGCATGTGTTCTACAGTTTTTACTAGAATTGACACCTAACAGTTTTGTTTTTCTGAACCCCCGTACCATAGTTGTATTACCTGTTCACCCTGACAGTATATCTATAGATTTTCTACTTCCTGTTACATAAAGACAACACTTCTCATTCTGCAGTAAAATCACAGCAGCATTGTGCCTCCATGGACAGCATAGTTTTAGCTGGGCATGTTGTTTTGAAAGCCTTTAACCCTTGCAAGCGCCAGGGTAATAAAAGCCATTGCGAACCGACCAAATTTTGTGGTTTTCATAGGCACTAGTTTACTCAACAATAGGGGTCTAGCTATAAAAAAATTAACTGTGTGAATGTATCAAGTATTCACATATCACCATAATTGCCTAATAACTTTATTTCCTATGATTATTGGCCCCACTTAGTGGCCATAATGTGGTATTTTTCTGAAAATATAATGGATAATACAACATTATGGCCACTAGATGCCACTGGCAACCATAGGAATAATCGATTATGTACTAGGCAAATACAGGGATTATTCATAAGGAATGTGCAAATTCTTGAGTCATTCGCACTGCAGATTTTTAATAAAGAGAACCCTAACTTTTTAAGTATTTTGCATAAGAAAATTATTTTCACAATGCTGTTTCAGTTTGCTTGATACATATATCTTTGTATGTATTATTATTATTGTTATCTGACCACCAATACATGTAGTTTTTAATACATATGTCAGAGCTTTATGGTTTATAAACAAGTGGGTATATTTTAGATTTCAAGATATTAGGAATTTTCTATTGTGTTCTAAATTCAGTATTTGTTTTTCACATGTAGGGATCTGCTGCCCTCTACTTTCTGTAAGTGGCTCAGCTGCCACTTACCCACCAGAGCCCTTTTTTACATTTGTTGGTTACAAGTTAAAAACAGTTTTTTTGCTAGAAAATTACTTAGAACCTCAAACATTGTATATATTTTCTTTCAAACACCCTAGAGAATAAAATGGTGATCATTGCAATACTTTTTGTCAAACAGTATTTGCGCAGCGGTCTTTCAATAGTGATTTTTTTGAAAATGTTACACTTTTTTGAGTTAAAAAATAAGACAACAGTAAAGTAAGCCCAATATTTTTGTATATTGTGAAAGAGGATGCTATGCCGAGTAAATTGATACCATACATGTTATGGTTGAAAATTGCGCACACTTGCGGAATGGCAACAAACTCTGGTACTTAAAAATCTCCATAGGTGACGTTTTAAAAAATTTTAACAGTTACCAGGTTAGAGGCGCAGAGAAGGTCTTTTGCTGGAATTATTGCTCGCACTCTGGCGATCGCGGCAATACCTTACATGTGTGGTTTGAACACCGTTTTCATATGCGGGCGCGACTTACCTATGCAATTTCTTTGCTGAGCGAGCTCACAGGGACGGTGGCGCTTTAAAAATGTTTTAATTTTTTTTTTTATTTATTTTATTTAATTTATTTTTTTTAGCACTGTTCCTTTAAAAAAAAAAAATCTGATCACTTTTATTGCTGTCACAAGAAATGTAAACATCCTTTGTGATAGTAATATATGGTGACAGGTACTCTAAATGGAGGGATTGGGGGGTCCAAAAACAGCGGTTCTGAATACTGTCATTTTTTTTAAAACTGGCGCTCTTGGCCGCCGAGTAAACCGTAAGTGGCGTTATCACGTTGCTTCCGGAATTTGACGAAGGAGACCCGATCGGAGCCGATTCCGGCTTCCTTCAGGTCTCCTTCTAGTCAGTAGATGTGCCGGATCGTAGCTATGGTCTCCTGGTGGGACGGGAGGCTTGAGAAGAGCGACGTAAGGAGGAGGGAGGGGGGTTGTCCTCTCCCACCCCCTGGGATAACAATTGAGCGGTTCCCAAGCCAGATCAGCCATTATCGCTGGATAGCTGACCGCCCGCTCTAAAAAACTGTACCAGGATATAACCTCCACTTAAAGGAGCCGCCGTATATACAGTATATGGCGATTCACGTTAAGTGGTTAATGTTGACAGAGATCATTTATGAACATCACTTCATGTTTCTGTGTTTTTGGGCCAGAAACCCCAGAAGATGGAAATGGAGGGGGAATGAGATAGTGAACCAAGCCACAGGATGTTATATACACAGGGGCTGCTACTGCTGCTGTACTTTTACTCAGACCAGAAGCAGAGATCATTAGACATGGATTTCTATGTTTCAACAGTTTAACTTCAGCTGCCCATAGCTTCTTGAGTGTGTAGCTAAATCCTTGTTGACAGACTTATCTCTGTCCCATTATTATTATCTCACATCTCGTATGCAGCTCCCTGTTATTTTAATTAATCCTGTCCCTTCTGGTCTGGGATTCTACAGCTAGTTTTAGCCTAAGGCTCAATAAATAGCATAGACTAAAGCCAGGTTAGGCACCTGGCAGACACTTCTGGTATTTGTAAGTCACGCTGCATGTCAAATTAGAAACGATTAGGGACTAAAGTGCAGAATAGATAGGCTGACTACGTGTTCTAGTACCACACCATGGTTTCTGCATGTGAGAATCTGCATTCCAGGCTGGTTGGACAATAGCTGGAGGGTCTCCTGAACATTGCAGATCTTGTTTTCAGATCTCTAATACCAAGGCAAACATTGCATCATGGTGATCCTCAGGGGTGCCTACAATTGGACTTTGCTGAAACATTCACCAGGGGGTATATCTGTTAATAACTATATATACCTGGATATATGTGCACAATTCCACCTGGACTCTTGCTGGACTCTTTGCTTATAATAATATTTTGCACACTGGATGTATGTACTGTTATTAATCTTTTCTTATATAAATATTATATTATATTTATATAAATATTATATTATTCCCACACTGATGTGCATCTATATACTCATTGCTAATGTTATATGTTGGTTACAGTAGTTCCTCTGCTCTCAATTATTTTGTTTAGATAACTGGTTAATTTTCAAGGAAGGGAATCCCCTCTGTTCACCAAGGCCCTGTCCTGGGTGGAAGCGCTGTTAACCTTATTGCCGAACCCATTCTTCCACTTAGCAAAGGTCCTAGTTCTCCTAATTATCTACATGTTTGGCCCAATATCCTGTTTGGGGAGGGTTATTTGTGATAACCCTCCCCCCCAAAAAAAGAGGGCTACACACAGATTATTTTAAGAAGGAAATGTCTTTTCTTTTTTGTTGGTTATTCATGTTATACACTGCTGGTCAAAGGTCTCACCCTCTCTCCTCACAGATGAACCTGCACGATCACAGAAAAGCTACTGAAAAGCAGCAGGCAGCAAGGACGTTTGTTGCTGGGCACAATTTTCCTTTTACCACTGTGATTTGTTAATCATGGTGATCTCATAATCTGTCACCACTCATAGTGGGTCTTCAGTTGTACTGTGCAGTGGTCTATGGAAGATCAAAAAGATCCCTAAAGCCTACTTTTATTGAAACTAAGAGACTTTAATTAATGGCCCCATGGCATGGGGAACTTGCTGAGAGTGCATCATTTACAGTGGGGTATTATGAAGGAATTAAAGTGGTTGTCAACTCGTGACAACCACTTTGACCTACAGGAAAGCCTATAATAAGGCTTACCTGTAGGTGCCTTGCATATCTCCCAAACCTGCATGGTTCAGGAGATATACAGTGTTCTGGATGTGCCGACATCATTTCGGCACATGCGCAGTGAAGACGGCCTCCGTGCCATTTCTTCACTGTGATCGTGCCGAGACTGATGGCTCCCGGAGATCGCGGCCCTGGAAGGAAGAGGGGCAGAAGATGGACGCTGCCAGCACAGGGGACAGCATGGACATCTCAGGCTTCGTTTGCAGGTAAGTGGCACATAATGGGCTACTATGCGATGCATAGTAGCTCATTATGCATCTACTTTGCAGGGGAATTTATCCATCTGGGTTTACTTCCTCTTTAAGCAGGCACCAAACAACTCAACTTAAAGTCCAGCTCCAGCTAAGGCTGACAATACACAGTTAGGCTGGCCATAAATTATGCAGTTTTTTTCCTTCAATCATGAGTTGAAGAAAAGAAAATTGCTTGATTCCCCTATCAACCCAGTTAATTTTGAAGGGGAAATCCTATTGTATGCACTATTGTATTCTGACAGTGGGAGGTTTCCCCGTGTTCAGAATACTATGATTAATTCTGCTGGCTTTAGCTGGTGGTTGGCAACGATCGGGCAACAGCAGACAGAGGGACAGAGGGAGTAGGCAAAGACAGGTCATAAGGCAAGCCAAGGTCAGGGCGGGCAGCGATCAGGCACAGTTGAAGGACAATCCGGGTCGAGGTCACTAGGAACAGGTACTGGAACACAGGTTACAGGAACACAGATGCTGCAGATCAAACAGCAAAGTGACAGTGCAGAAGTCCAGCTTAAATAGGGCTTCTGGCACCAACGTTCTTATCAGGGGCACGCATTGATGCACGCGTGCGAATGCTCATGTGCCTTGGTGCTCCAGTGCGCATGCGCCGGAACAATCGGATCATTCCGTGGCCATCCTGACATTGCCCCCTCCCAATGGGCAACCTCCGGGTGCCCATTCGTCTCCTCATCTGCGCATTTCTGTGAAAGAAGGCATGAACTAGGTCTGTGGCATGTAAATTTGTGCGGGCTCCCAGGAATTCTCTTCTGGACTGTAACCCTTTCACTTAATCAGGTATTGTGTCTGGCCCCTTCTTCTCCTGAAGTCAACGATAGCCTCAACCTCAAATTCCTCATCTCCGTTAATGATAACAGGTGCTGGGGGCTATGAGCAGTGGTCAGGGAATGGGTCGGGCACCATAGGTTTCAGCAGGGACACCTGAAACACCGGATGAATCTTGAAGGATTCTGGCAAGGACAGTTTAAAAGATACGTCATTAATTTTCCTCTTTACCGGGAAAGGTCAGACGAATCTTGGAGCCAACTTCTTTGAAGGACATGCCATTCTTAAGTCGGTTGTGATTAACCAAACCTGGTCTCCTGGTTGCAGAGCCAGTTCCCCTCTTCTCTTCCTATCAAATGACCTCTTACTGTCCTCCTGAGCTTTAGCAATGGTCTTCTGTAACAGTACGTTATTGCGAGAGAAGACATCCAAAGTATCCTGAACTGCTGGAACGGAGGATTCGGGAACGAGATCAGGTAGGAAAGTGGGATGAAATCCATAGTTGGTGAAGAAGGGAGACTGTTGTGTAGCTGAATGGCTGGCATTATTGTGTGCAAACTCCACCAGGGGCAACAATGCTACCCAATTGTCCTGAACAAAGGATGTGAAGCAATGGATGCACTGTTCCAGGGTCTGATTTGTGCGCTCAGTCTGCCTGTTGGTCTGGGGATGATAGGCAGATGAAAAGGAGAGTTTGATCTGCAAGGTTCCACAGAAGGCCTTCCAAAACTTTGAGGTGAACTGAACACCTCGATCTGAGACAATATTCTTGGGTACACCATGGAGTCTAATGACCTCCTTGATGAAGACTCTGGCCATTTCTGTGGCTGAAGGTGTATCTTTCAAAGGGACGAAGTGAGCCATCTGTGACAGGCGATCCACAACTACAAAGATGGCGGTGCATTTATTGGAGGGTGGAAGTTCAACTATAAAATCCATTGAAATCATCTTCCAGGGTCTGCCAGGTATAGGCTGGGGTTTGAGTAATCCCCATGCCTTGCTTCGAGAGCTCTTATTCCAGATGCAGGTGGTACATGAATTCACATACGCTTGACAGTCCTTCTCCAGACCAGGCCACCAGAATGACCATTGTGCCAGCTCAATGGTTTTACGGATGCCAAAGTGACCTGCTAGGGGATGATCGTAACACACCTCCAGACCCTTCAAGTACAAAGATCTGCTGGTCTTTCCATAGTAGTCCATCTTTCGGTTGTAACATGATTGCTGGGGGACAATGTGAAGCTGACTGTAATTGTGTCAGTAGGCTGGTGTGTAGCAGTAAAAAATTACCGGCTGGCAAAATGGTATCCGGGTTTGGAATGTCTTTTGGGTCTTCAAACATGCGTGATAATGCATCAGGCTTGGTGTTCTTTGAACCGGGTCTGTAAGTTATATGGAATGTGAATCTTGAAAAGAAGAGTGCCCAACGGGCTTGACGGGGCTTTAGGCATTTTGCAGATCTCAGATACTCCAAGTTTTTATGATCTGTGTAGATCAGGATCGGATGTGCTGCTCCCTCCAACAAGTATCTCCATTCCTCCAGAGTGGCTTTGATTTCCAGCAACTCCCGATCTCCTACATCGTAGTTCCTCTCGGCAGGTGAAAGCTTCCATGAGAAGAACGCCACTGGATGCGTTGCCTCCTTGAGGCCTTGATGTTGTCACAGAATGGGACAGAATGGCCCCGATGGCGCTTTTAGAGGCATCTACTTCAACGATGTAGGGTAAGATGGGGTCAGGATGACTCAAAACAGGTGCGACTGTAAATCGCTTCTTTAAAGTTTCAAAAGTGATTTGTGCACCCTCAGTCCAGCAAAAATGGGTGCCTTGTTTGGTAAGCTGAGTGATAGGATGGATAATGGCCGAAAAGTTCTTAATGAATTTGCGATAAAAATTGGCAAAGCCCACAAAATGCTTAATCCCCTTATTGTCTGTGGGGGCTGGTCAATCCAGTATCGCTGTGGTTTTTTGGGGATCCATTTCAATTCCGTTGGTGGAGATGGTTAGCCCCAGGAACTGGATGCTCAGTCGCTCAAAGTCACATTTTTTGGCCTTGGCATAGAGTTCATGCTCCCAGAAACCGATGTAGCACACTCTTGACATGCCCATGGTGCACCTCCAGGGACACAGAGAAGATTAGGATGTCATCCAAATAGATAACAACAAAAATGTCCAGGAAGCCCTTTAAGATGTCGTTGATAAAGTACTGGAAGGTGGCCGGGGCATTGCAAAGGCCGAAGGGCATCACCAAGTATTCAAAGTGACCGTACCGAGTGTGAAAAGCGGTCTTCCATTCATCCCCTTCCCTTATGCGAATCAGGTTATAGGCTCCTCTCAAATCGAGTTTAGTGAAAATACATGCTGATTTGAGCCCCTGAAACAGTTCAGGAACTAAAGGAAGGGGATAGCGATTCTTTATTGTTATTTTTTTCAAGTCTCTGTAGTCCACACACGGCCTCAAGGAATGGTCCTTTTTTTCCACGAAGAATATGCCTGCACCAGCCGGTGAGGTAGATGGACGGATGAACCCCTTCCGTAAGTTCTCATCAACATAGCCCTTTAGTACTCCCAATTCTCGTTCTGACAGAGGGAAAATGCGACCGAAGGGGATCTCAGCTCCTGGCAGGAGTTTGATGGGGCAATCATAAGTAAGGTGTGGAGGTAAGGTGTCAGCTCCGCACTTACTGAAAACATCCAGTAATGGATGATAAATGTCTGGAACTAGTTGGCATAGCTCGGAGTCTGTGTCGGTGCATAGCAGGATCGTGGAAGATGATGGGGATGTTGTCTCCAGGCAGTGTTCTTGGCAGTATGTAAATGAAAACATAATATTCCCAGTCTTCCAGTCGACTTGGGGGTTATGGCCCTGTAACCAAGGTAGGCTCAAGATGACAGGGAATAAAGGAGATGAGATGGCGTCCAGGCGTAGTAGTTCCCGGTAGTTTGCAGAAATGACAGTCAGTATAGGTGGGGTCTCCTTGGTAACCAGTCCCAACTTAATACGAGACCCATCAACCAGGAATACTGTGAGCTCTTGTTCTCTAGTTTGTAGTGGAATATCTTGTTGCATGGCAAAGGACTGGTCGATGAGCAGCTACAGGCGCCAGAGTCAATGATGGCGGTCACAGACACGGTTCTTCCCGACAGCTGGAACGAGATGGGAAGAGTAATGTGAGCTGAGCTTGCGGACATGGCAGGCAAAGGTGACTGATCATGAGAAGAGAGGGACAGGCACTTACGTAACTTGACAGGACATGTGCATACGAAGTGGCCGGCCTCTCCGCAGTACAGGCACAATTTATTTACACGTCTGCGCTGGTGTTCCTCCGGGGTCAGTGAAGTACGGATCAGGCCCAACTGCATGGGTTCGGAGACTTTGTTCGTGGAGGAAGTAGACCTCTGGGAGCCGGAACAGGTGCCTTTGGCAGCATCCAGGTGGGATGGAACTGCTGGGTAGATCTCTCTGCTCTGCGTTCCCTTAAGCGCCGATCAATTTGGATGGCTAGTTTGATCAGTGCCTCCAGGGAACTCGGTATTCCAACCCAGGCAAGTTCATCTTTTAGACTTTCAGAGAGGCCCAGGTGGAACTGGTGACAGAGAGCAGCATCATTCCAGTTGGTGTCTGCACTCCAGCGTCTAAAGTCCGTGACATAGTTCTCGGCCACTCTGCAGCCTTGCTGGAGTGCATGCAGGGCTGCTTCAGCTGTAGAGGTCTTCTGGGGGTCATCACACAGCTGGGCTATGGTGTCAAAAAATGTCTGCATGGAGTTGAGCTGGGCACTGTTCTCCTCCAGCAGTCGATGTGCCCAGGACTGTGGCTCCCCCTTCAGGAGGGAGATGATGTATCCCACCTTGGTGGATTCCAAGGAAAAAGTTTGTGGCTGGAGGGCAAAGTAGAGCTGGCAGGCATTTCAGAAAGCTCGGAATTGACCCCGGTCACCGGAAAAGCGTTCAGTAGTCGGCAGCATTACTACTGAGGGTCCGGAAGATGCACTGGCTTGGGTAGAAGAAGAAGCCTGGTTGGAAGTTGGGCTGGATCCTGTTGCTGGAGAAGCCATGGGCTGGACTTGACACTCTAGATGAGTGTAGCCACCTTGAAGCGACTGTACAGCTTGCGTCAGGGCAGCCAGGTGTCGGCAGGTCTCATCCATTGGAGAGGCACCCCCAGCCGGCTCAGTAATGGCTGTTTGATACTCTGGCTCACGGGCTGCTGGGAGTGATACAGCAGCCATGGGAGCATGGCTAGGTAAGAGTGCCTGATCAGTCCCAGGAACAGTGAAGCAGAAAGCTGGATCAACTGACTGGACAGCAGAGCAGGATGCTGGAACAGACTGGCTGGACAGCAGAGCAGAATGCTGGAACAGACTGGCTGGACAGCAGAGCAGAATGCTGGAACAGACTGGCTGGACAGCAGAGCAGGATCAGGCAGGCCGGGTTGGCAATGATCGGGCAACAGCAGACAGAGGGAGTAGGCAAAGACAGGTCACAAGACAAGCTGAGGTCAGGGCGGGCAGCGATCAGGCAGAGGTGAAGGACAATCCGGGTCGAGGTCACAAGGAACAGGTACTGGAACACAGGTTACAGGAACACAGAAGCTGCAGATCAAACAGCAAAGTGACAGTGCAGAAGTCCAGCTTAAATAGGGCTTCTGGCGCCAAAGTTCGTATCAGGCACATGCCTCTCTCTCTTCCATGGCCATCCTGACAGTCAGGCTGGTTGTACTGAAGTCAATCAATAGATTTGTTTACTCCTCCAGACTAAGCCACGTGGATGGTGGCGCAACATGTAGAGGTGAAGCCTGGCGGTGGTGCGATTGATGCACACGTGAGAGATCGCATATCCTATGTTTTTATGCTGGTTTTATATTAATAAAATATGAGTAGATAAGAAGTTGGGGTGGTATGTTCTTTGGCTCTGACCATCACTAGACATACTGCACTATTGGATTTTTCTCTTGTTGCATGTTATCGGAGAGTCACCGGAGATTTATCCAATAGCCTTAACCACTTCCCGACTGCCTGCCGTGTTTTCACGGTGGCAGTTGGGTTGCTGTGCGAGAATCGCCATAAAAAGACGGTGATCTGCGAACGGCCACTAGGGGGCGCGCGCACATCGCCGCACTCCTGAAGAGTGTGCCCACGGCTCGGGTGGACCCGATGTCCGCCGGCGAGCCGCAATGAGAGGCCACAGGCAAAGAACGAGGAACCACCGATGTAAATACGACGGTTCCCCATTCTGACAGTGCAGGCATGGGAGATCTACTGATACCTGTCACTGGGATCAGTTAGACCTCTCATGCTCATGGTAGCCCAACCCCCCCACAGTAAGAACACACCCAGGGAACACAGTTAACCCCTAGCTCTCCCCCCCAGTTTAACTCCTTCACTGCCAATGACATTTATACAGTAATCAGTGGGCATTTAAATTTCTGATTGCTGAATAAATGTGATTGGTCCCAAAAAAGTGTCAAAAATGTCCGACATGTCCGCTGCAATATCACAGTACCGCTAAAAATTGCAGATCGCCTCCATTACTAGTAAAAAAAAAAATAAAATAAAAACCCCCACGCAGCCACTTTTGCGCAAACCAATCAATAAACGCCAATTGTGATTTTTTTTATCACAAATATGAGGAAGAATATAAATCGGCCAAAACCGGTGAAAAAAAATGTTTTTTTATATTTTTTTATTGGATTTAAATTTTAGCAAAAAGTAAGAAATGTGTTTTTTTTTTTTTTGCAAAATGGTCGCTCTTCTTTTGTTTATAGCGACAATCAGAAATGACGCAGAGGCGATCAAATACCACCAAAAGAAAGCTCTTGGTAAAGTTGGTAAGTGGCTAAAGGAGAAGTACCTTGGAATGTGGAGGAAGTTTTTTTCCTTATATATGCACCAATAGACCCGGTGGGGTCATGCTTTGAGAGTCATTGGAGATTTACCTATTAACCTTAAAGGAGACGTACCTTGGATTGTGGGGGAATTTTGCTCTATATATGTGCGACAAGACCCGGTGGGGTCATCTTTTGAGGTGAGCCTTCACTTCACCTGGTGGAGGGAGCACTTTATAAGTATAACCACAAGCAATTGAGGAGTGTTTTCATGTTAGAACTGGATATTTCTCTGTATTCCATGCTTTGGAGTGGGCATTTATTTTGTGACTTATTTTGCGATTTTGCACAAAGACACATGCAATTTAATACATTTTTAAGGTTTTTCTTGTGATGGATTCTTTGCAATTTTTACACACCCTATCTGTATAGCGTTTATAACTACCCACTAGGGATTTTTATCTGAAGTATATATGTGTATATCTATCTGGTAACTTATCATCTTTAACCACAGATTTAGATCACAAATCATTTGTTACCTTTAGCACTATTTTGCACAATTTATATATATAATTATTATATGTGTATTTGCATTTTATGACTTTCATGGACTAGTTTTGTTATCACTCAAAAGCAGCGCTTCCACATACTTACTATATTGATCAATAGATTGACTTCAGTGCAATCAGCCTGCCCACAAATGAATTTAAATTCGGATGGTTCCTGCTTAGATCACATTTTAATTTGTCTATGGCCAGCTTTTATTTTGTTATCCATACAGCCACTGGGATTAACAAAAAGCAGATTCCTCCATTCATTCAACGTGTCCCTTCATCAGATATCAATTAAATAATTGACTTCGGTGAAATGGGGCAGGCCACACACTATAAAACTCAGCCTGTCTTGGATGGACTGGCTGAATTTCAATCAGTGTATAGAAAGCTTAACACATTTTAAGTAGTTACGGTAGTTACCTTTTGGAAAAAAAATGTTAAAATCATTAAGATAAAATAAGGGAATTGTAAGCACTCTTGAAATTATAATAGTTTGTCCCTACCTCCCTAACTGCCAAATTGCTGAACAGTTTGGTCTGCATTGAAGAGTGAAAAACAATACAAATAAGAGCATGTGAAATAATATACTGAATACTTTCATTACAAATATGAGTTCCATAAAGTTATCAGAATACAATGTCCTTGCCTTTAGGGAGGCCTTTAAAGTGGAACTGTACCCCAAGGTGTAACTATTTCCCAAAACAGTTACATTCAAGGCATGTCTTGAATGATAACTTTCACAGTTACTAGTTTGCTTATGTTATCTTTCAACCAAACTGTCAAGCCATCAAATGACATAGCTGATCACATGTGCAGCACCATGGCAACTGTGGATCAAAGTTGGCTGTAAAGAATAGGAAGGCATAGTTCCCCTTTAAGTGCATCTTTCTACGAATCCCTTGGAAACAAGTTTTCCAGAAAGTTGTAGAACTAAAACTCTTTAAAGAAATATGATATAATTATAAATATATATTTTTATTCAAGTAAACTTATATTTGTTGAAAACCAAAATAGACTGCGTGGCCTGGAAGATATATAGTCTTAGACAAGTCACATTAATAATAGTGTCGGAGGGCATACAACTGAAATTTGGCCCTTTTAACAACCATTATTTCACTATAACTGAGGACCATCACTGTGGGATGAGCACAAACCAAGGACAATATTTCTACTCCAGCATTTTCTAAAAAGACAAATAGCGAGACATCAACTTGCCAAGTAAATGTTACACTCATACAAATTATAGATCATGCAGGGAAGATACTTATTTTCATGAAGATGAAACAGAATCTAATTCACATAGTTCATGTAAATGTAATTTTTATATGTGACAACCAATTACAGATCACATAGTTTTGTTTTGTTAGGGGAACTGAGAATAAACCGATCAAGAAATATTACTCTTATAGACAGTTTTTTAGGTGCTGCCAATTTAACTCTTTCACTAGCTGTGTGTGTGTTAAGGGTCTTTTGTCTTGTAGGTTTTCAATCTAATCTGAATTAATTTCTGTTTGTTTCTGTTTTACCCATCACTAAACAATATTGTAACATAGACTAAGATAGATTACACACAGAGGCGGCCCTTTAATTAGGCAAATTAGGCAGTCGCCTTAGGCCTCGCCCTCACAGGGGCCTCGCGGCCGCCTAGTTTACCTTATTAAAGATCCGCCTCTGCTAGTAGCAGAGATCCCCAGCCGTCAGGCAGCTTAGCGCCGCTGCCGAGTCCATTCATTGAGACAGTGAGAGGAAGATAAGCTGCCAGTGTGAAAAGATTACCGTGCGATCACTAAGAGAGAGAAGCTGCTGACCCCTCCCCCTGCAGCCCGCACAGCCATACAGGAGAGCTGCTTCCTCCTTCACTCCTCTCCTCCTGTGTCTGCCCCGCCCACACTCCCCGACACACACAGTGCTCTGCCTGAGAGAAGGGGATGTGGGCGCGGGAAGATTCAAGATCAAGCCAAGCACAGCACAGCACAAGAAAGATGGAGTCTCCTCCATCCATCCCTCCTGTCCATCCTGCCTCCTAGTGAGTACTGGGGGGGTGCCTCTCTCTCCTCACCTCTCAACCCTCTCTCTCTCCTCTCCCCTCTCTCTCTCCTCTCTCTCCCCCTCTCCCTCTCTCCCCCCCTCTCTCCTCTCCCCCCTCTCTCTCTCTCCTCTCTCCCCCCTCTCTCTCTCCTCTCTCTCCTCTCTCCCCCCT
>BLSH010112741.1:2176695-2189989 GCA_018402905.1 Glandirana rugosa
CACAGATAATATACGAAAAACATAAAAACATACGCGTATCCCAACAAGGACCACACGGGGGGATAGTAAGAACAAAACAAAAAATCAAAAAAAATTGGGTTCAATATGGCCGCAAAAAAAAAGGATCCTATTGTATCACCTCCAAAAACAAGGGCAAACCGAACTATTTCGGAAGTAATCACAACTCGCTTGGGCCTGACATTGCAAGCCCAGGCATGGCTTGAAATCCCACAGGCACCGTGCCTGGGCCTGGGCCTGTAAAGTTTTTAGCAAGCCCAAGCCAGGCCCCAAGACGATAAAATGAGGTGCACACGAACCCGAACGATTTTTGAAATGTCCGGGTCCGGGTCCGTGCCACGGACACCCTAAAGTTCGGTACGGACCCGAACGTTACAGTCCGGGTTCGCTCAACACTAATGAAGGCTTTATCAAGCCAAACGGGAACAAAAACCTCCACTATGTTATCCTAGGAAAAAAAAACGCCGGTATAACTTGGGTTAAAAAAAACTAAAAAACAAAACAAGAATGATAGGGGGGCACACCAGGAACAACCCTATGCGCATACAAAAATACAAAAAGCATATAATAGACACATTAAAACATAAATGAATATACAGTAAAAGTATTCATATATTGAAACCCTTTGTATATATCAAACCTATCCATTTTTTTTATTAATAATATCACTAGTAGTATCCATTTGCAATAAAAACATTTTTTAATGAAAATGTATTTTCTTGCAATCCCATATAAAGCAAATTTGGATAGTCTAATGGCTACCAATGGCTTTATAGTTTTATAGATTACAATTTTGAAGTGTGGATGGATGACACGGCATCCCTATATAAATTTTAAAGCACACTAAATAGTTGTATAGAAAGTGATTATCCTTACAGATAGAAATAAAATACTTCATTATAGAACAGGAAATCTGCACACAGATGATGTCTTCACAGGCAAAACTTCAATCAGCTGAATAGCTTCGGCACATGGTTACATCCCCCAAACCACTCCTGTGACATGTTTCAATAAATAGGCTTAATCATAGGGTGAAATATGTTAGAGGAGTGGTCCTGGGGGTGGGTTCATGTGTTGAAGTTTGTCAATTAAAGTTTAGTCTTTGAAGACATTGTCAGTGTGTCGCTTTTTATTTGGATAAAACTGTAGTGTATGTGTGCAGAAGTGATGGACTCCAAGCCATTACCTGGTTCCAGCATATGGGAGGGGGGAAGCTTGGAGGGTTGGAACGCCGCGATTCCTTTACAAACTTTATCAAAGACGCTTTCTCCTACTCCTGAACACCTAGTGTTCAGGACAATACCTAAGAGTCAGACTGCGAGAGGCTGATTGTATAATTAGGGATTCAAAAACTAAACAAACAAGAATTTCAGAGATGTGTGACAGATAAAAAGAAATGTGTTACTCCAGTTATACCCATAATAAAGAAAAGGATATGATTTTAAAACACCATGAAAAATACAAGCAAATGTAAAATTAAACATTTTTGCCATTTTTTAAATTAATTGCATCCTCTTTCAAATTAGATTTTTTTAATTTATTCATTAACACTGACATGTACTCAAAAAGAATAAGCCACGGATCACAGAGCTATCACAAAGGAAGAATAATAAAGAACAATAGTGAGACCTACATTTACAAAAAAAAAGAATGAGTCAACATTAACTTGCTTAGGTCAGGGGAAACAATGGTGTTTATCTAGTTTGTCTTGTGTTTACTGCTCTAACATGAGCAAGGCAAATACATACACTTACCTGCACAGCAGACGAGAATAAATGATAAAAGGTCTATTTCTATGTGTAAGCTGTTATGTAGTTTATATGACTAAAATGGTTAGAAAGGCATAATGTTTTCTTTTCAATGTAGTCCCCCAACCCCTCTTTATACATAACTGATCCCGATCTTGCAATGTACATGAGAGCAGAGGCTCTGTCTGCTCTCTTCCTCCTCATTGGCTCAGAAAGAGCAGTGGAAGTCATTGGCTTCTGCTGATGTCAATCACAGCCATTGATGAGGGAATGGGTCGGGGCCAAGTCCTACAGTGTGTGTCAATAGACATAGATAGTGAGGCTTGGAAGAGAGCCTACAAACGGTTTGCTGTGGGATTACTTGGTGGGGGGAAACCAGGAGCATTAGCGGGGGACCTAACAAGAAGATGATCTGGGCTTCTCTGTGCAAAACCATTAAAAAAAATAGGTGTTTATAATCACTTTAAATGCCCTTGTGGGCATTGTTGCATGGGATTGACAACACAAAATTGCTAGACATAAATATTCTATCAAGAATAATCAGAAAAAGTTGTCTGTTGCAAGATGATGTGTTGCAAGATTGATAATGCACCTAGTGTTACACAGCTGAGATATGTGATAATTGGCCATGTTCCTAAATAGATCAGAGGGGAGATCAAGAGCAAAAGCTTAAACAAAAAGAAGTAGAATGGATTTATCATTTGGATTCCATTCTATCAAAGCATCTTAATGTGGACAATGATTTGTATTTATTCACATAATGCTATACTTTTTTTTAGGATTCTAAAAAGATGTTAAGAAATTGTTAAAGGCATGAAGAAACACACTGATTGTGTTATATATATTCACTTATTCATTTGTAGTGTGTATAATGTTTGATGTGAATATTTAATCGTTTGTATGGTTTTATGGAAAAGAGTTTTAATTGATTCATGTTGGATGTCATCTCCAGTGTGCTGCAAAGATACAGTGTGGCTAAAGCTGGCCATACATGGATCAATATTCAGCCGGTTCATCACATGACTGAATTTCTATCCATGTATGGATTAGCTGGTTGTACCCAAAGGAAAAAAGAAGAACAGGTAGGATCTTCCTAGGATAAGTTTACTGGCTTATGCCACTCACCAGTTATGGTGCCCCTCAACTAAACCAAAAATATACTATTAAACAACAAGGGTGTCCCCTATGAGAGCCATAGAGGACCTAGAGGTTAGTTAGTGAGGGGCGGGCAGTAAACACCAGAAAATATGTAAATATATGTAAATATAAAAGTTATTTTAATATGTCAACATTCAACATTTAGGATATGTACTTCAAATAAATACAATATATGTAGATGTGAGTCACACCACTAAGCCCTTATAGACACCTGGGGTCCCCTAGGCAACAGAGACAACACACCATGAGGACACATACAAGGGGAGACACAAAACAAGATAAAAACTGCGTCCGGATGCACGAAATGAATGGATGGACCGGTGCACCACCTAGGGGGAAAAAAAATTATACAAAATGTCCTTCCAGAGGCTTCTGGTATAAGTGTGGCTATAGGGTGCTTGACCACCGTGGAAATCCTGGACAGCTCAGTAGAGGTTACGCTAGCTGAATGAAATCAGGGTATGACTAAGGTGTCAAGTGAAATCAGTCAATGAGGACTAGAGAAAAGTGAGATGATGGCAATGGGAAATGATCTCAGTGGCAATTCATATTGAGCCCCTGGTTGATGTTGCTGATGGGTAACCATAAATATGGGTCCAAAATCAGTATGGAAAGCAAAGTCACATCCTGTGATAAAATATATGATCTGGGATATCCCTCCTGGTTAGAGATTTAATTTAGGAGAGACTGAGTGCACTGGGATGAAAATATGTGGGTATGGTGATCACCTGGTCCAAAAATGGTCTTTAGGTGTGGGCTTGGTCCTTCTTTAATAGTGGTCCTGAGTCTGTGGTATGAATACCGGTGAAGCAGACTGCGGAGGCTAGGACACCCAGCACCAAATGGGTACCATATATGTTCACTGTGCGCTGTAAGCCCGGGGCATATGCAGCCCTCAGCTGGAAGGAATTCCTATGTGTATGGAAAGGCAGAGGAGGAAGGCAATATGGTAGTCCTATAGGTGGCTCATAGTATGAAAAGGAACAAATTCCAATAGCTCACCACTAGCGAGGTCTGCTGTTAAAGGTACACACATAGGATACAAGTCCTCCACTGTTCAAACAGTCAGTAGGCTTACCCATATAATGGTGCTGATCCGATATTCCAGGGTAGCCACCTAAAGTCTCTTAACACCAGCAGGGATATGCTTGTACTGAAAAGTCACAGATAGTCAACTCTCCTGTTGCATTCACTTCCCGGACACTCTAGGCGCATGGGACGTCGAGTGTGCTGCAAGCCTCGTTGCGGTTTCCGAGCCTGTCATTCATGGGGGGTCCTCCATCCTCTCTACGTGATGTTACGTGATGCTCGCGACATCAACGCGTTTCGCTATGCTAATAGCGTAGCTTCATCTGGACGTACTGATTGGGCGGCAACCGCTCCTCCCTTTTATATTATTTAAGTCTTCAAAGTTGCCGCCCTTCAGGATTGACTCACAAAGGGGAGTGTCAATGTGACGGTGGTTGTCTTACTGGTCAATAGCTATTTCCATGGGAACATTGTGAGTTAACTCTACAACTTGTAGAAGGGGCAATGCGGGGGAGAATTAAGGAAAGGAAAGAAAAAGGAACATAGAGTACACATTAGGGAAGCGAACTACATAGAACACATAATTCATGATCATCATCATGCCAACTATCAATTTCTTGAATCAATTATTTTCTTATAGGTAACTAGTTGGCAGAGATGATGGTATTCATGGTTCAAAATTAAGATAACCAAATGGTGACACCATCAAAGGGGGTGTTTTAGGTGACATATACTTTCCATCCTACAGGTGTTGTTTTCCTTTTTTATTTTTTATGTATATATATATTATTTTATGCAGGGAGATGGATACTGATATTACTTAATGTTAATGTGCATCATCATATTAATTATTGTGCTAGCTCTTAGTTTAATGGAGCCATTAAATTCATATAGATGGTTGATTAATTGATAATTAATTGGTGAACATCATAGAATACATTGCTCAAATACGGAAGGACAAAGGAGCAGAGGCATACAGAAGAGTTTGGGTTCGGTACCAAACTTGACCCGTTCTTGACCCCAGACCCCGAACCCCATTGAAGTCAATGGGGACTTGAACTTTTGGGCATAAAAATGGCTGTAAAAAAGTCCTGGAAAGGGCTAGAGGGCTGCAAAAGGAAGCAAAATGGGGGTAAGAGTAGGACAGGTGCCCTGCAAACAAATGTGGATAGGGAAATAACCTAAAATCACATAAAAAAAATAAAAATGAGAGGAGGAGGTGAATGTGGAGTAGGAGCCTAGAGGTTGACTAGGCCGTGACAGCGGCAGTGTAGGTGGAGGTGGCGGTGGAGGAAGAGGAGTAGGGGGAGGAGGAGGAGATAGCCAACACTGTTTTTTGTTTGTTTGTTTGTTTTTTTTCTAATGGGGTAGCCCCCAAAATATTGAGACATATTAAAAAAAAGATACGTTCACTTAAGTATACCAATGGCTGTGTGAGGCCGGTATAAATGGCTATTCTGCACAAGGTACAGACAAGTCTTGTGGGATCCATGCCTGGTTCATTTTAATAAACGTTAGCTTGTCCACGTTGGCTGTGCATAAGCGGCTGCGCTTGTCAGTGATAACACCCCCTGCCGTGCGAAACACATGCTCAGACAATACACTGGCTGCAGGGCAGGCCAGCACCTCCAAGGCATAAAGGGCAAGCTCAGGCCAATTTGGAGATTCAGAAGTTGAATGGGGCAGACCCATCAGTCATTACATGTAGGCGTGTGCACACATGCTGTTCCACCATGTTGCTGAAATGCTGCCTCCTGCTAAGACGCTCTCTATCAGCTGGTGGTGCTGTTTGTTGTGGCGTGCTGCTGACAAAGCTTTTCCACATTTTGGACATGCTAACCCTGCCTTCTGAGGTGCTGGTGGTGCCACAGCTGCATTGGTGACCTCTTCCTCCTCTTCTGCCTTCACCTTGTACTTCCGCTGAGCCCCCTGTGTCATTTGGGAATGCCCTCAGCAGTGCATCTACCAGCGTGCGCTGGTAGTCGCGGATCTTCCGATCACGCTCCAGTGAGGGAATTAAGGATGGCACGTTCTCCTTTCTAACGGGGATCCAGCAGGGTGGCCACCCAGTAATCAGCACAAGTTACAATGGGGGCAACTCGGCTGTCGTTGAGCAGGCACTGCAGCATGTAGTCGCTCATGTGTGCCAGGCTGCCTAGAGGCAAAGACAAGCTGTCCTCTGTGGGAGGTGTATCATCTTTGTCCTCCGTATCCCCCCAGCCACACTCCAGTGATGCCCACGAGCTGCGTTGGGTGCCACCCTGCTGTGAACACAGTTCCTCCTTCTCCTCATCATCATCTTCCTCGACCTCCTCATCCTCCAGAACTGTGCCCTGGCTTGAAATTTTTTTACCTGGCCTATGCTGGTGCAGGAACCCACCCTCCGAGCCACTTGTGAATGACTGGCCTGATAACCATGGAAATGATCCCTCTTCCTCCTCCTCTTCCTCCTGTGCCACATCCTCTTCCATCATCGCTCGTAGTGTTTTTTCAAGGAGACATAGAAGTGGGATAGTAACGCTGAGAACAGCGTCATCAGCACTGGCCATGTTGGTGGAGTACTCGAAACACCGCAATATGGTACACAGGTCTGGCATGGAGGCCCACTCGGTGGTGGTGTTCCACAGAGCGACTGACCCGTGCGTGCTACAGCTGAAACTCCACTATTGCCTGCTGCTGCTCGCACAGTCTCTCCAGCATGTGCAAGGAGTTCCACCTTGTCGGCACGTCGCATAGGAGGCGGTGAGCGGGAAGGCCGAAGTTCCGCTGCAGCGCAGACAGGCGAGCAGCAGCAGGGTGAGAATGCTGAAAGCGCGCACAGATGGCCCGCACTTTCTGCAGCAACTCTGACATATCTGGGTAGTTTTTTAGAAATTTCTGCACCACCAAATTCAGCACATGCGCCAGGCAAGGGATGTGCGCCAAACTGGCTAGGCCCAGAGCTGCTACACGATTTTGCCCATTATCGCACACCACCAGGCCGGGCTTGAGGCTTAGTGGCAACAACCACTCATCGGTCTGTTGTTCAATGCCCATCCACAGGTGCTGCGCAGTGTGGGGTTTATCCCCCAAACATATCAGTTTTAAAACAGCCTGCTGTCCTTTCCCCTTGGATGTGCTGAAGTTGGTGGTGAAGGTGTTACACTGAGCAGATGAGGAGGTGGTAGAGGAGGAGGAGGAAGCGCAGTAGGAGGAGGAGGCAACAGGAGGCAAAGAGAAATGCCCTGCAATCCTTGGTGGTGGAAGGACATGCGCCAAACAGCTAGCCGCCTCAGGCCCACCCACCACTACATTTGCCCAGTGTGCAGTTAGCGATATATAGCGTCCCTGCCCCTGCTTACTGGTCCACGTAGTAGTGGTTATGTGGACCTTGCCACAAATGGCATTGCGCAGTGCACACTTGATCTCGTCCCTGACTTGTTTGTGCAGGGAAGGGATGGCTTGCTTGGAAAAGTAGTGGCGGCCATCAGGTTTTTAAAACTGTCCGTGTCCACCAGACGGAATGACAGCATTTCAAAGGCCAGGAATTTTGAAATGCTGGCATTCAGGGCCAGGGATCGCGGTTGGGTGTGTGGGGGGGGGGTACTTCCTCTTTCTCTCCAGTGTTTTGGAGATGGAGAGCTGTAAGCTTCCATGGAACCGTGTGGAAATGCTTGAGGACGGTGGTGAACATGGTGTGTTGCTGTCACATCGTCTGTTTGCTGGGTGGCAGGTGACACTGGCACTGTAGAGGTGGAGGAAGAGGCCGAGGCAGCAGCAGAAGAGGAAGCAGGAGGAGGCCGAGACCCTTCTTGGATTTTGAGGTGCTTATTCCACTGCAGCTCGTGCTTTGCATGTAGATGCCTGGTCATGCAGGTTGTGCTCAGGTTTAGAACATTTATGCCTCGCTTCAGGCTCTCATTGCACAGCGTGCAAACCACTCGTGTCTTGTCGTCAGTATATTGCCTGAAGAACTGCCACGCCAGGGAACGACTTTGAGCTGCCTGTGGTGTGCTAGGTCCCTGGGTGAGGTGGGTAGTAGCAGGCATACTGTCTAGGGGACGCTCGCTCCGCTTTTGCAACCTGCTTCCTCTTTTGCTGTGCTGGTGCCTCTGTGCGACCACCACTTCTTCCTCCAAACTGCACACGTCACTCGCATGACCTTCATTCCATGTGGGGTCTAGGACCTCATCATCCTCCTTCACATCATCTTCCACCCACCCTTCACCACTGCCCTCCTTGTCAGTCTGCACACTGTGGAAAGCCGCAGCAGTTGGCACCTGTGCTTCGTCATCATCAGAGACGTGCTGCGGTGGTGTTTCCATGTCCTCATCCTGCAACAGAAGTGGTTGGGCATCGCTGCACTCAATGTCTTTCACTTCTGGGGCAGGGCTATATGGATGGCTCACGGAAAGCACACCCGGAGAGTCATCAAAAAGCATAAGAGACTGTTGCATGACTTGGGGCTCAGACTGCTTGGCTGATTTACAAGGGGCTGAGGTGAAAGACAGATGGCCATGGGGTTCAGGTGCCAACTTTGAGCTTTCAGCAAGGGACTGGGTGGGAAACAATGTGAAGGAACTGGAGGCATTGTCAGCCACCCAATCTACTAGCACCTGTACTTGTTCTGGCCTCTCCATTCATTGAGCGGCATTCGGGCCTACCATATAACGTTGAGGGTTCTGTCGGCTACTCGCACCTGAAGAAGGTGTTTCACTTGTGCGTGTAGCTGGCACAAATCAACGACATCCTCTCCTTGCAACAGGAACTTCACCAACACCACCAACATCAGCAGCATCACGACCACATCCCTTATTTGACGCTCTCTTCATTCTGGCCGCAAATGTACTATGTAGCACTGAAGTGAAAATGAAACAAGGGTCCTCGCGCTACTATGGCCACTGGTGATCAGTGATTGCGATGATAAAAGGTTAAAGTAGTGCTAGGTTGCCGCTGTACTTCATATATGACAAAATATATATCAATCAATATAGACAAGAGTAGTACTGCGCAGCCTATCAACTAAAATCATGTGAACTGGTGTCCCTCTAGTGGTGAGGGTATGTAATGATTCCTAATGGCTGGGAGTTTTAGCTATATATCCCAAGTTTCTCTGACATCAAATGATATAAAATGATAAATGCACATAAACAACTTAAAATCAGTCCTGGATAGGGAAGTTTCCCTTGTACGCTCAAATGCCTCTGTACATAAAAAACAATAAAATGGTAGTGACCTCGAACCATACAGATGTATAACCGATAAAATCTGCTAAAATTAGTCGCTTTCGCATAAACTCAATGACAGTGATATTGTCAAATATATATATATATACATTCAGTGCTCATTAGTAAAATCAATGTGCTTCAAGCAGTAAAATAGAGTCCAATTTATAAAAGAAATTATGATGGTGACATAAAGTGACTGGTGCTCAAGTGTCCATTCAAACATATGGTGCTTTGTTCGCATAAAGAAAGCCTCTTTATTCTGGGGGATTTGAGAAGTGTTCCACCCCAAAGAGATTCCTCTAGACGGTGCTATTGCAGTGATACGTGCTCACAGAACTCTCACCTTGGTGTCTCAGGTTATGGGCATATAAAGGTATATTTTCATGCTCATACGGGGGATGGGCCGCTCGTCCGACCGCTCGGTCGCCGATCTCCTTCCTAGGGTACCGACAGAAGGCTCCCATGGTGTAGTAAGCTAAGATCCAAATGTATTAAGCCAAATAAAAACGCTTGCATAAAAACAGGTTTAAAATCAATCAAAACTTCCAGCAAGGGTAAAAGCACCTCTCACTAGATATCCAGCAACGTTGTGTGCAGCCTACACGTTACGTCACGTCACGTGACTTCTTCACGTGGCTTTTAAAGGGTATCCCAACAGGACAATTCCTTAGGATCAAGCATAATTGCACAAAAAATTCTGACCTATGCCTGGAAGAGATAGACCTCTACAAGAGATTCCGTGAAAGAGGTTATCCCCATAAAACCATTCATAGGGCCAGACAGAAGGCAGTCATGCGCAACAGAGACGACCTCCTCTCAATCAACCCGGGTCGAGAAAAGCCTAATGCCAATAATGAACCAATAAGGTTGATAACTATGTATGGTTCCCAATGGAATTCCGTACCAAAGGCAATGGAAAAACACTGGAATGTCCTCACAGCTACCCCCAAAATTGCAACCATTGTAGGCCTGATACCTAAAACTGTGGCTCGTAGGTCAAAAAACTTAGGGGACCTGTTGATTAGATCTGAGTTTGTTAAAACGTTGAATAACACCTGGCTGTCTGATAACCCCCGCTCCACAGGAATGTACCCTTGTGGCTGCTGCATAGTTTGCCCTTATGTGGAGAGAACCAACATGTTTAAAGATGCTCTGGGCCAGACCCACTTTGAAATTAGGGACTTAATTAACTGTTCAACAACTGGAGTGATCTACATGATCACGTGTCCCTGTCCCAAGATTTATGTTGGGAAAACAAAAAGATCACTAAAAGTACGGTTAGGGGAGCATCTCAGGGAACTCAATGAAAAGGAACCAACCAAGCCATTAGCTAAACATTTTTTTACTCATCACAATAGAAATCCAGTAGGGATGAAAGTCAAAGGCATCTATGTTTTGAAGCTACCCCCCAGAAGGGGAGACTTAGATCGGGTGTTACTTCAAAAATAAAAATGGCGGATTTACCGATTGAGGTCACTCCATCCCATAGGCCTGAACACTGAATTAAATATTCAGGTCTTCTTGTCTAGATAATAGAGGACTACTTATCCCGCTAGCTTGGGAACAAAACTTATGGTACCCCTGATTAAGGCTACTAAAGATGTAAAAACTACCAGTTCAGTGGGGGGAAAATAAATATTAATAAAGAAAATCTGTAAATTGAAAAGTAAACCGCCTCCTTATAATTAATAACGTCCATGCCCATCCCGTATCAATGAAGACGGGACTATGGATGTCCCCTCAAGGGAATACATTCGTTATTTTAATTTCTTCAGTATGCCTCTGCTCCTTTGTCCTTCCGTATTTGAGCAATGTATTCTATGATCTTCCCCAATTAACTATCAATTAATCAACCATCTATATGAATATAATGGCTCCATTAATCTAAGAGCTAGCACAATAATTAATATGATGATGCACATTAACATTAAGTAATATCAGTATCCATCTCCCTGAATAAAATAATATATATATATACATAAAAAATAAAAAAGGAAAACAACACCTGTAGGATGGAAAGTGTATGTCACCTAAAACACCCCTTTGATGGTGTCACCATCTGGTTATCTTAATTTTGAACCATGAATACCATAATCTCTGCCAACTAGTTACCTATAAGAAAATAATTGATTCAAGAAATCGATAGTTGGCATGATGATGATCAAGAATTATTTGTTCTATGTAGTTCTCTTCCCTAATGTGTACTCTATCTTCCTTTTTCTTTCCTTTCCTTAATTCTCCCCCTCATGCCCCGTCTACAAGTTGTTGAGTTAACTCACAACATTCCCATGGAAATAGCTATTGACCAGTAAGACAACCACCGTCACACTGACACTCCCCTTTGTGAATTAATCCTGAATGGCAGCACCTTTGAAGACTTAAATAATATAAAAGGGAGGAGCGGTTGCCGCCCAATCAGTACGTCCAGATGAAGCTACGCTATTAGCATAGTGAAACGCATTGACATCACGAGCGTCACGTGACATCACGGAGAGAGGACGGAGGACCCCTATGAATGACAGGCTCGGAAACCGCAACGAGGCTTGCAGCACACTAATGTGGAGAAATGTAAAGTAATGCACTTGGGGGCAAAAAACATAAATGCAAAGTACTCACTTGAGGGAGAGCCTCATAGTAGATGACAGATTGAGCAATAGCATGCAATGTCAAGCTGCAGCTACTAAAGCAGGCAGAATATTAGCATTCATAAAAAAAGGGATATACTCCAGAGATACAGTCAGGTCCATAAATATTGGGACATCAACACAATTCTAATCTTTTTGGCTCTATACACCACCACAGTTGATTTGAAATGAAACAAACAAGATGTGCTTTAACTGCAGACTTTCAGCTTTAATTTGAGGGTATTCACATCCAACTCAAATTAGGTGAACAGTGTAGGAATTACAACAGTTTGTATATGTGCCTCCCACTTTTTAAGGGACCAAAAGTAATGAGACAGATTAATCATAAATCAAACTTTCACTTTTTAATACTTGGTTGCAAATCCTTTGCAGTCAATTACAGCCTGAAGTCTGGAATGCATAGACATCACCAGACGCTGGGTTTCATCCCTGGTGATGCTCTGCCAGGCCTCTACTGCAACTGTCTTCAGTTCCTGCTTGTTCTTGGGGCATTTGCCCTTCAGTTTTGTCTTCAACAAGTGAAATGCATGCTCAATCGGATTCAGGTCAGGTGATTGACTTGGCCATTGCATAACATTCCACTTCTTTCCCTTAAAAAACTCTTTGGTTGCTTTCGCAGCATGCTTCGGGTCATTGTCCATCTGCACTGTGAAGCGCCGTCCAATGAGTTCTGAAGCATTTGGCTGAATATGAGCAGATAATATTGCCCGAAGCACTTCAGAATTCATCCTACTGCTTTTGTCAGCAGTCACATCATCAATAAATACAAGAGAACCAGTTCCATTGGCAGCCATACATGCCCACACCATGACACTACCACCACCATGCTTCACTGATGAGGTGGTATGCTTTGGATCATGAGCAGTTCCTTTCCTTCTCCATACTCTTCTCTTCCCATCACTCTGGTACAAGTTGATCTTGGTCTCATATGTCCATAGGATGTTGTTCATGAACTGTGAAGGCTTTTTTAGATGTTGTTTGTCAAACTCTAATCTGGCCTTCCTGTTTTTGAGGCTCACCAATGGTTTACATCTTGTGGTGAACCCTCTGTATTCACTCTGGTGAAGTCTTCTCTTGATTGTTGACTTTGACACACATACACCTACCTCCTGGAGAGTGTTCTTGATCTGGCCAACTGTTGTGAAGGGTGTTTTCTTCACCAGGGAAAGAATTCTTCGGTCATTCACCGTGGTCTTCCGGGTCTTTTGGTGTTGCTAAGCTCACCGGTGTGTTCTTTCTTTTTAAGGATGTTCTGAACAGTTGATTTGACCACAAGGTTTTTGCTATCTCTCTGATGGGTTTGTTTTGTTTTTTCAGCCTAATAATGGCCTAATAATGGCTTGCTTCACTGATAGTGAAAGCTCTTGGGATCTCATATTGAGAGTTGACAGCAACAGATTCCAAATGCAAATAGCACACTTGAAATTAACTCTGGACCTTTTATCTGCTCCTTGTAAATGGGATAATGAGGGAATAACACACATGGCCA
>BLSH010112741.1:2189999-2214774 GCA_018402905.1 Glandirana rugosa
GAATGGTCTCAAAACCGTCCTAATAGCTAAATGTCAGTCCAGGTATTTATAACCCTATGGTTGTGTTAAGATTTGAAAAACCGAGATATGTGGTGGTGTTACCTAAACTTTACTTTGATTGTTCTACACGAAATTGACGTCTGAAAGTCGAAATTAGATTCCCATAAATGTATATTTAGTCCACTTGCCACATCCTTAATGTTGTCAAACATATACACGGAGGGTGAAAAATTCCCTGGTTTTCATTCCCCTGTTAACCGACGAGTCGACAAGGTACCGGTACACACAATAAGGGAGTAATAGGGTAAATGTTCCTCGTCTATTACAGCAACAGATTCCAAATGCAAATAGCACACTTGAAATTAACTCTGGACCTTTTATCTGCTCCTTGTAAATGGGATAATGAGGGAATAACACACATGGCCATGGAACAGCTGAGCAGCCAATTGTCCCCTTACTTTTGGTCCCTTAAAAAGTGGGAGGCACATATACAAACTGTTGTAATTCCTACACCGTTCACCTGATTTATATGTAAATACCCTTAGATTAAAGCTGAAAGTCTGCAGTTAAAGCACATCTTGTTAGTTTCATTTCAAATCCATTGTGGTGGTGTATAGAGCCAAAAAGTTTAGAATTGTGTTGGTATCCCAATATTTATGGACCTGACTGTAAATCGATAATCCTGCCAAAACTCTGGTAAGGCCCCATCTGGCGTATTCTGTCCAGTTCTGGTCACTAGTCCTCAGACTGGATGTGCTGGAACTGGAGAGAGTCCAAAGGAGGGCATCAAATCTTATAAGGCGACTGGAGGTCCTCACTTATGAGGAACGACTGCAAACATTAAATCTATTCTCTCTGTAGAAGCGACGCTTGAGAGGGGACATGATTGCGATCTACAAATACCTCAATGGGGATCTCAGCATAGGAAAAAAACTGTTCAGTCTCAGGGCGTGTAAGAGGACAAGGGGCCACACAATGAGACTGGAGGAGAAGCAGTTTAATCTCAAACTGCGTAAGGGGTTCTTCACTGTCAGGTCAGTGGGGATGTGGAACTCTTTTCCAGAATTAGTAGTGGCCACGGGGAGTATGAATATTTTTAAAAGACTCTTGGATGTATATCTTAAAGAACACAACATACAGGGATATGGGAAACAAGTATAGACATTGACACACGTACACTAACACAGGATGAACTGGATGGACTATTGTATTTTTCCAGCCTTACCTACTATGTAACTATGTAATAAAATTACCTTTTTTTTATCTACCCTCCCATACTGGTAATGTGATTTTCATACTGCTGCATGCTCATTTCAGTTTTCCAGAGAAACTTGCCCCATCGTATTTCTTCAGTCAGCATCTGTGTTCTGAAGTAGATGGCAGCCCATGTATGATGTAAGTAGCTTAATACTACATGCATGCAAAGCTTCTTCCACCCAGATAACTGTTTCACCAGACAATAACTGGCGTCTTAAAAGGACAGCCCAAATCCTGATACTGACATTACCACCCCCTCCCCTCCCTTTCTTAGAGAATTAGCTCCTGCACTCCAAGGCTTACTTGGATGTCAAAGATGGAACTTCCTTTTAATTAGTCAGTGTAAAGATCATGAGTTGAGACCCAAGATCGATCCTCTGGGCCGAAACCTTTCTAATGGATGAGATACTGTAATGAATTGCATACTTGTCAGGATTCAAGAATCAATTCCGCCTCATATTCTTGACTGTCAACTGATTCTGGTTCTTTTACTTGAAGACTTGAATGAACAGGTTTCAAAAATGAAACATGGAAGACATTTGGAATGTGCATAGATGGAGGAAGTTTTAATTTACAGGTCAGGGGGTTAACAATCTTCAAAAGGGTTTGATGAAATTTGGGCTAAGTTTCTTAGCTAGTACATGCAGGGATAGATTTCTTGAAGTCAGCCATACTTTGTCACCAACTTTATATGCACATGCTTTTGAGTGCCACTTGTCAGTCAGTCTCTTAAAACTCTGTAAACAGCGAGATATAGGGCAATTGACCTCGAACCACAATTTGTAACATTTTGCAATCGTAGTGTTGGCACCTGAAACATTGAAAGGAGGAAGATCACAAGACACATACACAAGGATGCAAGCTGTAAACACAAAAGAAAGGAGAGATACATGTAGAGGTGTTGGCACAATTGTTAAAAGTAAACTCAGCCAAAGGAAGGCCCACTTTATGCCATCATTGGCTATGGGAAAACTTAACATCTTTTCTAGGATTTGAATACTCCTTTCTGTTTTGGCATTTGTTTGGCCATTTGTCTCAGGATGATAAGCTGATGAATATGATAACTTGATCCCTATTTGAGTGCAGGGGCCCTCCAAAATGGGGACAAGACAATATTAATTGGTGCTTCATGGAGCCTGAAGATATGTTTAATGAACAAAAATGCCAGTTCTTTAGCTGATGGAAGTTTTGGACGTGGGACAAAGTGAGCCATCTTGCCTACCCTGTCTTCCACCACCCATATTGTGGAACATAGAAAAAGAAAAGAGGGTGTTGTTTTATTCTCTGTGATCTAGTAGGTGAAGGTTGTAAAAGGCATCTACTTAATATTTCAGTCTGCACATGGTGTCAAAAGAGGGAGCTAGTCATGTAGTTCTCACAGCTGAGTTAAATGCTTTAAGTTGGATGTTAGGCACTATTACTGATAGCTTTGTTACCTTACAGATACCAACATCTATGTTGGCCATATATGAAAAGCTGATTATAAGTTGAGACTCCTAATTCCCTTAAATGACAGTTAAAGTAAAACTAAAGACAAAACTTTTTTTTTTTTAGTTTTGGATAGAGAAAGAAAGATTAGAACACTTGTCAATTGTTATTGCTGTCTGTGCCACCGGTAAGGAGTTTCACTCTCTCTATCTCTCCTGTTTACCATTATCATTGAAAGTGAAGATAAAAGAAAATCTCAAATTTTGGGTTGTCCCTAGAAAAGTAAGGGAGGAAATCTTCTAATGTGAACATTAGTTCTGGTTACCTGGGGGTCCCCAAAGAATTTCTTTAATTTGCAGGGATTTCCTCTCACTTCCTATTTGGCTGTGGGGCACCGAGTGAAAGGAAATCTCCACAATGGGACACAGATGGCAAAAATGCCTATAGTTCTACTTTATGAAGGATTTCTAAATGCTTCTAGCTAGTTTAGAAATAAAATAACCACAATAACCACAGATGCCAGACACAACTTGCCTAAATAATCTTAAATAGAGCTGTCTTTGTGTCTAACAGCCATCAGTCACATTAAAATTGACAGCTAGAATCTGAATGTCTGCATCTCATTTGTGGTTTTAAAAAAAACAGTCAATTTTAATTTATTAAAATTAGTACTCTTTTTAAGAAAAGGCCTAATATTTAACAGGACCCTTACAGTTGCTGGTCATCACCATCAGTGCACAACATATATTAAACATCTTAAATGTTTTTTGATTGAACCACAAACAATATACTAGAAAAAAAAGTAAAATGCTTTTTCTGTATCTATAAAAACTGAATATTTTTCTGCTAATGCTTTTTTCATTTCTGATATTTGACAAAGAAAATTGAATGCATAAAGTTCCAGCTTCTGTGCAGGTTTCATAGTCTAATAATTAATGTGTATTTTTTACAAGCTCTTGATTAAAAAATGCCTAGCTGTCAGTATGTCAATACATTTTTTAACTCTATGCCACAATAAATACATATTCATGAGATCATGCACCTCATATAATCAAACAAATGCAAAATTATCTGTATTAGTTTGCATATGATATTCCTCTGTATAATCTTCATTAAATGACAGAATAATTAAGCTTGTGGATGCTTGCTATTAAGAATATACAATAGCTTGCCTGCTATAAGACAGTACAAATCAAACACCATGGTTTCAAAAGATTAGACACTTTAAGAAGACTGGGGTAACACAAAGTAACAATACAAATTTATCAGTGCAAAAACAATGGTCACTCGGACAGAGGATAATCTTCAAAAAGGTAATACTAATTATTGTTATTAACAATGAATTTTGCTATTTCTTTATTATAATAGGCAATGTTTTTAAAGGGTGTTCAAAATCATAAAACAGGGCATCTTACTGTTATCTAAATTCCTTAGCGGACCCATTCAGCACCATTTACAATGAACAGCATTATGAACATTGTTATCCAAATATTTATTTACCAATACAGCTGTATAATACATGTACATGGCATTGCAGGAGAAACACAGTTTTGTAACACTTTTTTTCCATGGAAACAGAGCATCTGTAAGACTATTTGTTAGCAGAAGCAATGGGTACATTTTACTTTACCTGGTATACAAATTTAGAGAAAAAACTCCCAATTTCATCAAAAATTATAACGCCCAAACCCTACACAAGTCACTTCGGATTTTAACCATTTACAATATACTTTCCATTTCAAACTTCAGCCAAATATGCTTTTCTGTAAATATCAAAAAAATCACTTCTTTGCAGCCTGAAATTTATTTTCTTAGCTATTTGTGTCAAGTTTTACTGTTATTCCAAGAAAAACAGAAACTGGTTATTATTTTTTACTGTGCAAAGAAGAAAAAATACACAGAAAAGATTAATTTAAGTTCTTTCAGGCTTATAATAGTTATTTGCTAATTAGGAGGCATTTTCCATGTATGTAGTAGGTGTGATGGAAACGTCACAAGATTTTGTGGATTAATGTTACATTGACTAAAGTTTTTGGAGCTGGCTGTATCCTTGCTCCATAGATTTCCACTCGTCAAGACAGAAATTAGGGTACATTTCTCCAGTAAGAATATCAATAAAGAATGCTATTTATTAGAGTAGGGGATTGATTTTATCTGTTCTTGCAGAATGGAGACCCAGCGAGAAAAAGTGAGTCTGCTACATGCACCTAGCTAGTCTTAAGAAGCACATTTGATCTGTATTAATATACTAGATCAACAATGCCTGGTAAGTGAGCTCACTGTAAGTTAGTTGTGGATTGACATCGAGAAGGAGGATTTCCTATTTGTGTCTTATGTTATTACACAGGTTTTTTTAAGTTCTGCAAAAGAATTATAAAAGAAAGACATGCATGTGCTTTGTATATATTGAAAGGATTTTCTTGTATATATTAGGAGGATAAAAAGTGATAGTAAATCTCTCTAATGGAATCCCAGACAGCAAAGGCTCTAACCCCTCTCTACTTTAACCAAAACAAACAAACATTTTTTGAAAATTCACTTTAAGACGAATGGATTTATATAGATCCCTCTCCACATTGTAAATGTATTCCTGATTTAGTAATAAAGCAAATATTTTAGATAAAAAAAATAGAAAAAATACTTTCTACTATTAGTACATTTTCACCAACATTTCTACTTCAGGTTAACCACTTGCCGACCGCCGTCTGACAGTGACAACGTGGTTGGATATCGCAAACCGCCGCCATATGACGGCAGTTACGAGATCCCGCACTGTGAACGTGCTCACGCGCTCACTGTGTTCCGGGGGGCCAGGGAGCAGGTAGGGTGGACTCGATCACCGCTGGCTACCCACAATGCCCCCCCCCACAGTGAAAGAACGGAGGTCCGTGTAAGTAAACACAGATCTCCTTTCTGACAGAGGGGGAAGGGCGGTGATCACAGGCTTCCCATATATGGAAGCCGTGATCACTCCCTTCCCCCTGCTAGCCCAGCCCACATACAGTTAGAGCACTCCCAGGGAACACAGTTAACCCTTAGAGCGCCCCCTGCAGGTTAACCCCTTCACTGCAAAATGGCATTTACACAGTAATCAGTGCATTTTTATAGCACTGATCGCTGTATAACTGCCAATGGTCCCAAAAAAGTGTCAGAATGGTCTGACATGTCTGCCGCAATATCGCAGTACCACTAAAAATTGCAGATCGCCGCCATTACTAGTAAAAAAAAAAAAAAACAGAAATGAATTCTCATCATCCGTAAACGCGGCAACTTTTGCACAAACCAATCAATAAATGCAGATTGCGATTGCTTTTACCAAAAATATGAGGAAGAATATAAATCAGCCAAAACCGATGAAAAAATGTTTTTCTATATATTTTTTGGATTTGTATTTTAGCAAAAAGTAAGAAATTTGTTTTTTTTACAAAATTGTCGCTCTTCTTTTGTTTATAGCGGACACAATTTTTGTTTGGGTACAACGTCGCACGACTGCGCAATTGTCAGTTAAAGCGACACAGTGCGGAATCGCAAAAAGTGCTCTAGTCCTAAAGTGTGAAATCCTTCCGGGGCTGAAGTGGTTAACACGGCTGTTTTATAACTAGCTGCATTAAAGCGGTTGTAAACCCTGGACAAAAAAAAAAACTGTAAGACAAAGGCATAATGAGCTAGCATGCACTGCATGCTAGCTCATTATGAAATACTTACCTTAGAACAAAGCCCTCCTGCAGCGCCCACACACTGCTGAGATAGCTGACGTCTTTCCCGGAGTTTCTTCCAGCTTTGCGGGCTCCGGCGCCGTGAGTGGCTGGAGCTGCGATTATGTCACTCCCAAGCATGTGCGCGGGAGCCGCTGGTCATGGCACAGGTTCTGAAGAAACAACACGGGCAGTCATTCCTTCAGAGCGCATGTACCAATGCCGTAATTGGCAGGGTATACAGTAAATATCTCCTAAACGGTGAAAGATTAGGAGATTTACAGTACCTATAGGTAAGCCTTACTATAGGCTTGCCTATAGGTACAAACAATACAGGGAGGTTTACTTCCTCTGTATTAGAAAAAGTAAACAACCCCCCCCAAAAATTTAACTTATTGCAACTTACCAGTCCTTAGATGCAGTGGCTGCATTTTTTTTTTTTTTTTTTAGGATTTCCCTTTAGTATTATGAATATAATAAATCCTGCGCGAGGACTTTAAATAAATAAATAAATAAATAAAAGACTGCAGCCTTCCGTTATCTTCCTACTGGAGGAAGCAATAATCAAATGTAATAATAGGAGTGGCGCTGTCTTTAAACCAGTGGTTCTCAACTCCGGTCCTCGGGCCCCCCCAACAGGCCAGATTTTAAGTATTACCTTGGGGAGATGCAGACTAGAATACTGCAATCACTGAGCAGCAAATGATATCACCTGTGATGTATTTCAGTTATCCTGCAAACCTGGCCTGTTGGGGGGGCCCGAGGACCGGAGTTGAGAACCACTGCTTTAAACCAACAAAGTATACGTGTTAAATATAAATATAAATACTATGTGCAAGAAACGTGCTTTCCAGTGTAAAGAAACGCAAAATCCATAAACAATGCCTTTTATGGCTAATACTGAAGATGTGTATCAAAATGATTATAAAAAATGATTATTAAAAAATGCAATAATTAAAATGTGCAAAGAACCCTGATTTGATAGTATGAAATGTGAAAAATGGAATAAATAAATGAAAAAAAAAATTTAAAATGAAGATGAATAAAGTGGATGTCAAGTAAAAGGTGAATTTTAAAACATCAGATTCTGAGTATTAATAGGTATGCAAATATATACAAGAGAGTTCAGATATATTTCAGGAGCTACACTTCTTGTTGCTATTTATCGTAGGTATATAAATCAATAAAGTGGATATACAGTCACACAGGCGTTATTGTGAAAATTCTAAAACATATCCTTACTCCTATGGTATAAGCAACAACACAAAGGTAGACTGTAGATATCAAATGTCCGTAAACCAAGCCTAAAGTGGATGTCAAGATCAATATATGTGAATCAAGTGGATGTAAAGTCACACAGGCGCTGCTGCGGACAATTCAAACCATAACCTTATTCTGAAAACAAAAACAGGATCTAGATGTCAAATGTCCGTCCGGAGTCCGTGAACATGCATAAAGTGGATGAAATGACCAGTATATATAACGCACAGTATTCTATTTCTTAATACAATAACGTGGTGGTAAGTGCTCTTCCAAAGGTATGACAGGTAGGTGTGGAAACACTCGTGCTCTCCCCCGATGTGCCCTCACTTACCAAATTCTTCCCACCCCTCCAGGGGTATCTCGCATGTGGTAAATGTGGTCTTTTTGTTCTCCAGAGCTCGGTTCCTTCTCCACTCCTCCCCCGCTGGATTCCTCTCCAATCCTCCTTCGGTTGCTCACAGCTTTCCTTCCCACGAATGGCTCTTTGTCTTCCTCCAATTTTTCCAGGAGTTTTAGTGAGGATATATGCGGAAAAACAGATGGGCTTGATAGTGTAGTATTTTCCAAAAAAGTTATTTATTTGAAGTATCCAGGTAATTTAAAAGTATGCAGATAAAAACTTCCAACAAGATTTACATGGTAAGCAGGCTGCCCCTGCTTGAGGAAGGTGAGATCGCCTTCCTTCCTCTCTGTTCGTTTTGCGCTCCAAGCGCTGGTGATGCCAAAACCGGAAATGACGTATAAAAGTGCGGCCACGCCTTACGCGTTTCGTCATGAGACGTCGTCTGAGGCAGTCAATGACGAAACATGGGCAGCCTGCTTACCATGTAAATCTTGTTGGAAGTTTTTATCTGCATACTTTTAAATTACCTGGATACTTCAAATAAATAACTTTTTTGGAAAATACTACACTATCAAGCCCATCTGTTTTTCCGCATATATCCTCACTAAAACTCCTGGAAAAATTGGAGGAAGACAAAGAGCCATTCGTGGGAAGGAAAGCTGTGAGCAACCGAAGGAGGATTGGAGAGGAATCCAGCGGGGGAGGAGTGGAGAAGGAACCGAGCTCTGGAGAACAAAAAGACCCCATTTACCACATGCGAGATACCCCTGGAGGGGTGGGAAGAATTTGGTAAGTGAGGGCACATCGGGGGAGAGCACGAGTGTTTCCACACCTACCTGTCATACCTTTGGAAGAGCACTTACCACCACGTTATTGTATTAAGAAATAGAATACTGTGCGTTATATATACTGGTCATTTCATCCACTTTATGCATGTTCACGGACTCCGGACGGACATTTGACATCTAGATCCTGTTTTTGTTTTCAGAATAAGGTTATGGTTTGAATTGTCCGCAGCAGCGCCTGTGTGACTTTACATCCACTTTATTCACATATATTGATCTTGACATCCACTTTAGGCTTGGTTTACGGACATTTGATATCTACAGTCTACCTTTGTGTTGTTGCTTATACCATAGGAGTAAGGACATGTTTTAGAATTTTCACAATAACGCCTGTGTGACTGTATATCCACTTTATTGATTTATATACCTACGATAAATAGCAACAAGAAGTGTAGCTCCTGAAATATATCTGAACTCTCTTGTATATATTTGCATACCTATTAATACTCAGAATCTGATGTTTTAAAATTCACCTTTTACTTGACATCCACTTTATTCATCTTCATTTTAAATTTTTTTTTTTTTTTTTCATTTATTTATTCCATTTTTCACATTTCATACTATCAAATCAGGGTTCTTTGCACATTTTAATTATTGCATTTTTTAATAATCATTTTTTATAATCATTTTGATACACATCTTCAGTATTAGCCATAAAAGGCATTGTTTATGGATTTTGCGTTTCTTTACACTGGAAAGCACGTTTCTTGCACATAGTATTTCCCTTTAGTATTACCTGTTCATCCTGCCAGTAACTCACTTTCTGTCCTTGAGTTACAACACTCACTCACTATACTGTATATATGGGGAGCAGTGTTGTCACTGCTGTGCTTCTTATTTGAACTACAAACACCTCCTCCTCTCCTCTTCTCCTCTTCTCTATGACATAGGAAAGCAGTAATGTGTATACTTGGAAAGCTGGTAGCATTGTTCAGTTCAGCACAGAAACATGTACAAGGACACTGGAATTTACCCCACTCTACCTGCAGAAAAAAACAAAGCCTGATAAAAAAGAAAACTAATGCAGCCACCACATCTAAGTACTGGTAGCCTAAAACATTATGTTTTGTTCTGGGGTTTAGATAAACTTTAACCTCCCTGGAGGTATTCCTTAGTGTGGCTCGTGGTGAGTTTTCATTACCAAAAGCGTTAACCCCGAGCCACACTTGGGATCACATTGCAATATCCAGGTAAAATTACTCACCTTGTCCCCTGGATCCTACGATGTCCCCCTGCTGTGTCATCTGGTGGAATCTTCGCCTGATGCCTCTTGGTTCCGGGCTCCGTTCCCTGCGAGTGTCACGTCGCATGGGGGCGGAACCCGGCAGCAAACTCAAAAAGTGCAACACACATAACACATACAGTACACTGTAATCGCTAAGATTACATTACTGTATCAAATCATTTCACATCCTTTTTGTCCCTAGTGCTTTGTCCATTGCCCTGCATGCACTTTTATATTATATATGTCATTCTTTCTGCCTGGAAACTTGAGAATGCCCATGGCATCCAAAAAGCATCCCTTTACGTCAAAAACAGTTTTGGACCAGCTAGAAAACACCGATAGTAAATAAGAGTTGTTTGCAGAATTGAGTGATACTGATTCGTGGGGAAATTTGTCATCAGACACTGAAAGTGACAACAGCAACAATTCTGCAACTGAGCAAAATTCAGTGTTTTGATTACATTATTGAATAAATTGTATTATTATTATATTATTATTATATCAATATTTTTGATAATTATTTGTAGTTATTTATTATGTTATAATTTATGATTTTGTTGTTTCAAACTTTATCATTTCCGGGATGTCTACTAGACTCTTGTTTGGACAGATTTAAGTGAGTTATTCCTAAGAATTACAGGCCTACAATATAAAATGCCAAATTTCTATGTGAAAAAAATTTACCACTTTGAGAAAAAAAAACCTGACATAATCATACTGCCAGGGAGGTTAATTTATTTTTGCAATTAAAAAAAAACAAAACATTGATATTAGCTGCTGTTTAATAGTAACTTTTGTTTTAGTGCTCTGAAAAGGTTGATTGAAGGAAAAAGCCGATAACACATATTTTACCTTGAGAGTAGTCTTATTAAGGTTGACTGCAAATCATATTAAAAAGCACTCTTAGGAAGATGGGTGTGGCCGGCTGCCACATATGATAGAAGTTCACTACCTCGGCTGTGCACAGCAGGGAGAGACCAGGGCACTCAGCGGGAGCAGGTATCGTCTATCACTAGTGATCCTGCTCCATTTAGGCCCACAACAACCTAGTGAGATGTCAAGGAAGAGGGAGGAGCAGGGGAAGCTGAGAAATATGAGTTATAACCCCTCCCCGCTGTACCTTTAACCAAGATGGCGTCAGCTAATTTCAACCGCAGTATGCACAGTGCAGCAGAGAGAAAGGCAAGGGATGGCTACAGGGGCTCTGCCCACAAGCTTTCGCTTGAAGATTCTTCTTCACAGACCTCCTCTCCTTCTACCAGCCTTGTCAAGTCCAGACCCAGAATGACACCTCGATAGCCTGCATCTTCTGTGATGAGTTCCGCTTCCTATACTTCTGGAGATTTCAATGCCACTCATTCCTTCATAGCTGCCTTTCCCACACTTTGGCCTGTCATTGATACTAACTTAAAGGAAATGTTTGAGTCTCTATTCAGCTCTATTCTAGAAGATCTCACTTCTCTGATTCGCCAATTTAAAGGGAACTGCTGGAGATAGGCAATTTGAAAGGGAGGAAGACATAGAATGGTGCAAGGCTAAAATAGCTGACCTGGAGAATATCTACAGGTATAATAATGTTAAAATTCGTGGCATTGTGAAACTTTTCAGTCAGCAGAATTGAGAGACTATTTTACTATGCTACTATCCCCCTTTTTTCTGGATGCTTTACCAGCTGAGGTGATTGTAGAGCGGATGCACAAATTGCCAAAACCAACACATCTACCAGATAAGTTTCCCAGAGATATGGTGGTGCAAATACATTTCTATAATATTAAAGATACATTCCTTCAAGTCACTAGAAAGTCTGAAATGATTCCACAGCAATATGCCCACCTGGCATTTTAATGTGACCTGTTTCAGTACACTCTGCTGCAGAGGGAAAATCTTGAAACAGTCACCAAATTCTTGCGCAATCACAGAATAACCCTATCAATAGAGTTAAATGGTAAAATTGGTTTTCTACACAGATGGGAAAAACATTACAGTGCAAACCCTGGAAGAGGGCCTGGCTCTGTTGAGGAAATGGGAACCTATAGTACTCATGGGACACCCTCATAAGCAATCCTCATCTGCCCAGTGTCTGGATCCTGAGTGGTAGGTCATAGGGGGCACTGACAAAATTATAATTTGATATTGCTATTCCCAGGGCTTTTCATACACGCATCTACATAAGGTTCTGGAATTATCACCCTAGTGTGAATATGTGACTGTTACCCCCAGTTGGTAAGTAGGTAGGTATGCTACCACCTCTTTTTTTTTTAATGAATACTTCATGTCTTCTGCTTAAGCCTGTGCTCTTCAAAGCGATGTCCTATGTCTCCAAGACACTCATTTCAGTAAGCTTAAAACACCATCGTTTTCCCACAAACGTATTCCGTACATCTATATGTCCAACATGCTTAAGAAAAAATGTAGCGTTCTGATTGCCGTTCTGATTGCCGTTATATTATTACAGATGACTCTGGCTACTTCCTTATAGTGATTTATGAAATCAACATAGATCAGTATAAGATTGTGAATGTTTATTTGCCCAATTCTAAGCAAATATCCTGTCTACATAAAATATTGAAAAAAGTACAATACGTTAGAAAGTGTTGTCTGAGTCTGAGATTCATACCATAACCTGGTCTGACCATGAACTGATCTCCATTCTGATAGGAGAGATGAGTACCAGTTGGCGCCTAACTATGTGGTGAAATGACCCTTATTCAATGTCTAATCCATCTCATTACTCTCATCTTCAAAGCCAATGACAGAATTTTTTGAACAAAATGTGCCTTAACCACTTGCCGACCGTCAACAGGTTGACGGCGACGAAGTGGCTCGATATCGCAAACCGCCATCATACGACGGCAGGTGCGAGACCGCCAGAGGTGCGCCCGCGTGCTCACTGTGTTCGGGGGGCCAGGGAGCGGGTGCGGCGGACTCGATCGCCGCCGGCTACCTGCGATGCCCCCTGCACTGAAAGAACGGAGGTCCGTGTAAGTAAACACGGGCCTCCGTTCTGTGAGAGGGGGAAGGGCTGTGATCACAGCCTTCCTCTACATCAGTGGTTCTCAACTCCGGTCCTCGAGACCCCCCAACAGGCCAGGTTTGCAGGATAACTGAAATACATCACAGGTGATATCATTTGATGCTCAGTGATTGCAGTATTCTAGTCTGCCTCTCCCCAAGGTAATACTTAAAATCTGACCTGTTGGTGGGTCCCGAGGACCGGAGTTGAGAACCACTGCTCTACATGGAAGATGTAATCACTTCCCTTCCCCTGCTAGGGCAGCCCACACACAGTTAGAACACGCCCAGGGAACACAGTTAACCCTTAGAGCGCCCCCTGCAGGTTAACCCCTTCACTGCCAATGGCATTTACACAGTAATCAGTGCATTTTTATAGCACTGATCGCTGTATAAATGCCAATGGTCCCAAAAAAGTGTCAAAATGGTCCGACATGTCCGCCCCAATATCGCAGTACTGCTAAAAATAGCAGATCACCGCCATTACTAGTAAAAAATAAAAACCCCAGAAATTAATTCTCATCATCCGTAAACACGGCCACTTTTGCGCAAACTCAATGAACGCCAATTGCGATTTTTTTTTTATCACAAATATGAGGAAGAATATAAATCGGCCAAAACCAATGAAAAAAAATGTTTTTTTGTATTTTTTTTTTGTATTTGTATTTTAGCAAAAAGTAAGAATTTTTATTTTTTTTTTTTGCAAAATTGTCACTCTTCTTTTGTTTATAGCGGCGATCAGAAATGACGCAGCAATGATCAAATACCACTAAAAAAAAGCTCTATTTGTGGGAAAAAAAGGACGCAAATTTTGTTTGGGTACAACATTGCACGACTGCGCAATTGTCAGTTAAAGCGATGCAGCGACAAATCGCAAAAAGTGCTCTGGTCCTAAAGTGTGAAATCCTTCCGGGGCTGAAGTGGTTAATTACTTACTGTTATTGATTAGAGTTGAGCGGACACCTGGATGTTCACGTTCAGCGGGTTCGGCCGAACTTCACGGAAAAGTTCAAGTTCGGCCCCAAACTTTACCCGAACTTGACCCCGAACCCCATTGAAGTCAATGGTGACCTGAACTTTTGGGCACTAAAATGGCTCTAAAAAAGTCCTGGAAAGGGATAGAGGGCTGCAAAAGGAAGCAAAATGCGGGTAAGAGTAGGACAAGTGCCCTGCAAACAAATGTGGATAGGGAAATAACTTAAAATCACATAAAAAAAAAAAAAAATTGAGGAGGAGGTGGATGTGGAGTAGGAGGTTGAGGAGGCGGTGACCGTGACGGTGTAGGTGGAAGTGGCGGTGGAGGAGAAGGTAGCCAAAATATTGAGACATATTAAAAAAAAAAGATCACTATCTGCAGACAAACCGCGAGATGTTCTAGCGCGGGTTCACTTTTTCCATATAAAATGTACCATGGTTTAATCTACTATCGCCTATACTTGTTCTGGCCTCACCATTCATTGAGCGGCATTTGGGCCTATCATATAACATTGAAGGTTCTGTGGGCTACTCACACCTGAGGAAGGTGTTTCACTTGTGCGTGTAGCTGGCACAGATCGACCACGTCCTCTCCTTGCAACAGGAGCTTCACCAACACCACCACACCAGCAGCACCAGCAGCACCACGACCATGTCACTTATTTGACGCTCTCCTCATTCTGGACACAAATGTACTATTTAGCACAAATTTATATTATTTTTTAAACCGGCAATGTGCAATTTTGTGCAAGAAATGCACAGCAAGGTGCAAATGTACTATGTAGCACTATTTATTAATAATAAAAAAAAAATAATAATAAATTATTATTATTTTTTTTAAAAAATAGCAATGTAGGTGCACTTTTTATTTTTGTGCAAGAAATGCACTGCCTGCCGCAAATGTAGTATTTTGCACAAAAAAAATAAAAAATGTGTTTTTAATTTGTCTAACTGCAATGTAAAAGCAGTATTTAAATATGCCAAAATGTTGCCAACTGAACTAACAGAACACAATTAAAGTAGTGTTCCTGACACACAAGCAGTTGCAAGTGCACTGCACTTGCAAAAATGTCTGCAAACGCCCTCCTAACAAACAGAAAAATTGCTTAGGTTTTATATGAGGCACTTTGCTTAGCAAACAAAATGTACTCTAGCAAACAAAAATATCCTCTAGCACCCACCCACCAATAAATCACTGTTTTTAACAGATTTTATAAAGCTAATCTGTCCCTCACACCAGCAGCAGCATCCTCTCCCTACACTAGTATGAGATGATTTTCGAAAGCTAATCTGTCCCTCACACCAGCAGCAGTATCCTCTCCCTACACTAGTATGAGATGATTTTCGAAAGCTAATCTGTCCCTCACACCAGCAGCAGCATCCTCTCCCTACACTAGTATGAGATGATTTTCGAAAGCTAATCTGTCCTTCACACCAGCAGCAGGATCCTCTCCCTACACTAGTATGAGATGATGTGACATGCAGCACTACGTGAGTCCAGCTTATATACAGGCTGGGTCACATGATACGCTGGCCAATCACTATTATCTAAGGGCAAACGAGTGAAATTCTTGTTGATTGGCTGCCCTGCAGCTATTCGAAAGGCGGGAAAAAATACCCGAACCCGGACTTTTTCTCAAATGTCTGGGTTCGGGACACGGACACCCTAAAGTCCGGTACGAACCCGAACTTTACAGTTCGGGTTCGCTCAACTCTATTACTGATCCCTTTTTAATATGGAATTCACATAAAGCTTTTATGCATAGAATGTTAATAAAGCTGAGTGCTACTGTTAAATCCCAGAAGACAGATCAGCTAGAAAACCTCTTAACAGCAATAAGGGTCCTAGAGGATTTAAATAAATGTAACCCTTTGGATACCATTAGCAATAAATTATTTCAAGCTAGGTACGGGTTGCGGACCTTGCTTATAGCCCAGCGCGCATGCAACTTATTAAACATGAAAGCCGCATTTAATGGCAATAGGGCAGGCAAAATGTTTGATGCACATGTAAAAAATCGCACTATTAAACAAAAAAAATCCTTATTTTTCCATCCTTACAGTGGGGCAAAACTGTTACATCCCCATAGTATAGCAGATGCATTTAGTAGATACTATGACTCTTTATACAATCTGGGAGCAGACACTACTGCTCAACCTACCCTTGAGGGCATATCTCAATTTTTTTGGCCTCACTTAATTTGCCCCAATTAAATGATTCTCACCTGCAGTCCATTAATAGCCCCTTCTCAGAAAAAGAAATAATCAATGCTGTTCAGTCCCTTTCATAATAATAAAGCATTGGAAAAATATGGTTTCTTGGCTGAATATTACAAACAATTTTCCTTATTATTGGTACCCATTTGATAAATGTTTTTATTGCTGCTTTGTCATCTGGCAACTTTTCTCTGGAAATGTGAAAAGCAAAAATTATTACTCTTCCAAAGCCAGGAAAAGAGCAGATGCTCCCTCAAAACATTTGACCTATATCTTTATCTTATCTTTGAATATGGATTTTAAGTTGTATGCTAAAATCATAGGCTGAATTGTGTCATATTATCAACTTGTAAAGTCTTAAGGTTTTTTCGCCTTAATGCATTCTATGCATTAAGGTGAAAAACCTTCTATGCTGCAGCTGCCCCAGAGCCCCCCCCCCTTCTCTTACCTGAGCCCATCCATTCCAGTGGTGTGCACGAGCCCAGTGGGAGTGCTCCCATATGGGTGCCCCCATGGAAAGCGGCTCTCTGTGACGACGCCCAAAGAAGGGGAGGAGCGTGGAGCACCAACAGGGCACCCCAGAAGAGCAGGACTGGCTGCTCTGTGAAAAGCCCTGGCACAGAGCATGTAAGTATAACATGTTTGTTATTTTTATTTTAAAAAAATTGAACCTTTACAACCCCTTTAATACATAAAGTTGAAACTAGATCCCTTCTTTCTCTGTTCCTGGCCTAGGATGCCGTGGTGCCCTTGGACAGAATGCACTGGGGCTACACCTTCCATCTTGTTGAAATTTGGTTTCAAAGGTTCCATACTTTTAGACATTTTGGCCCTATATACACCCCCCTTGGTGCAGGTGTTTACAGAAGGAATGCTTTCATATAGTTTTCATATTACTAATGGGACCCATCTAGGCTGCCATCTTTTGCCATTGTTTTCACATTATTAATGGAACCCTTAGCACAAAAAATTACGTGCCAGGATTCTGTTCAAAGCCTTGTGGTCCTTGACCAGGAAAATAAGATAACATTATTTATGGATGACATTATCTTGACACCTACAGATGTGGGTCATTCCCTGCCTGAGGTACAGGGGCATTGCCAGATGGGAAAAAGACCAGGGGCTTCAACCCGAAGGAAAATTTGACAACCCCTCCCACATTTTAAAGTCCAAGCCCGGCAAGGAGGGGTAGGCTCGCTTGATGCTGCCTGGCTCACCAGTGCCCATCAATGCTGACCACTAAACTGACCTACCTGATTTCTACAGTGACCTACCTGCCCCTTACACTAACCCTTACCGGACCCCTACACTAACCTCCCAGACCCCTACACTGACCCACCTGGCCCCTGCACTAACCATTACACTGACCTACCTGACACATACACTGACCTACCTGACTTTTCCACATCAGACTTCAGGTGACCTCTTGGCACTCCTGCAGCTCAGCCTATCCTGTAGAGTGCAAGTGCGGCACAACCATTCCAGTCAGGACCTCTCTGAGACAGCCCTGTGGGCACCAGGCAACCAGAGCCAGGATAGTAGAGCCACCCACCCATTTACACAGAGCAAGTGGGGATCTCCCAGTGCCTGTCGTGGCTGCAGTGTCATTCCAGCCTCCTGGACCCGGCGGCGCCTATGATGGATGTCACATGCCCTGCGGTCCTGGCATTGGATGTGTGTGGTTCATCATTGGAGTCAGGTCCAAGAGGCGGGACTTTGTGTACGTCACTCGACCATGCTGGGTAAGTGGGAGATTGATCCCCACACTCTGTGGAAATGGCTCTGGGCTAAGAATTCTTTTGTGAATTCTGAGACCTGGGGCTTTTGGGGGTCCACTCGGGCTGTAGCCCCCCTCAGCCCCCCTCCCGATGCCATTGCTGAGGTATGTTCAATTTTGAAATTGTTTAATGTTGTATTATACTATAAAGTCAGTGAGTCCAAACCTAATGTACTTAGTATAGACTTGAACGTCAAAATAGCTAATTCTCTAGGAAAACTGTTTTGTTTTACAGTCTGCATCTTCTATAAAGTCTCTAAGTATTCAAATTACCACACCAGTATCCAACATATTTTAAGCTAATTATGGTCCACTGCTAAGGTCTACTAGACTGGAACTGGATAGACTAGCCTGCTATTAGTTAATGTGATCAGGTAGAATGACTTTGTTTAAAATTCTTATATTTCCCAAAATTTTGTATGTATTTAGAGTGCTCCCAAGAGCAGTGCCATCCTCATTTTTCATAGCCCTGAAAAAAATACTAACCCCTTTTATATGACAGGGAACAAGAGCTAGGTGCCCACATTCCACTGATTAAACACTTCCTGCCCAACGACGTCATACAACATTGCAGACTTTGAATGGTGATATTTGACTGATGCCTGCAGCTACAGGCACCATTCAGATATTGTTTTTTAGAGACTCCCACCGCCCTCTGGTGCTTCTCTGGGTCTGCCTGTGCCATCGGCGGGTGGAGAATGAATCTCTCACTGGCGGAAGTTTGTCAGGGAGACGACTGTTGACCATCGGGTTACCAGTCATCTCTATGACCCTCGGAGGCCCGGGCGTGATGTTGTGACATCACGTCCGGGTCGGCTTTAGTGAACAAAGCTGTGGATGCAGCTGGAGAGACCGAGATTGTTTTTTTTTATCTCCGTCTTTCCAGCCTGGAGGAGAGATGTGGGGCTCATTGACCCCATATCTCTCCATAAAGAGTACCTGTCACGCACTATTCCTATTACAAGGGATGTTTACATTCCTTGCAATAGGAATAAAAGTGATCAATTTTTCATTTTTTTTTAAAGAGAAAGTGTAAAAAACAAAAATAAAGTTAAAATAAACAAATAAAAATTAAAGCTCCCGCGCAGAAGTAAACGTATACGTAAGTCATGCTTGCATATGTAAACATTAGGTGCCTATTTACTCTGTGTAACATCCTCTTTCATATTATACAAAAAAATTGGGCTAACTTTACTGTTTTTTTTAATGCATGAAACTTTTTTTTCCAAAAAATGCGTTTGAAAAATTACTGCGCAAATATTGTGCAAGATAAAAATCTGCAATGACCACCATTTTATTCCCTAGGGTATTTGCTAAAAAAACATATATAATGTTTGCGGGTTCTGAGTAATTTTCCAGCAAAAAAAATATGATTTTTACATGAAGGAGCGAAATGTCAGAATTGGCCTGGGAAGCAAGTGGTTAAACATAAAAAAGTTGGAGGTATGGGGCTTCTAGACATGAAACACTATTACTATGCAGTCCTTTATAAAACAGTCTGTTATAAAACAACTTGATTTGATTTCCCAGTATGAAAAACATACTGTATGAGATGTAAACAGTTCCATGCAGCATGGGATATTTGGCTAAAACAGTGTGACTATTTATACCTGGTGCAATGTAATATCTGTGAATCTGTGCCTCTGAGGTCATTCTCTTATAAGTATCTTACATTTACCTTAACAGAATTGTTGGTTCCTGTTTTGTTTTCTTTTTTCCTTGTTATTTTTTATATTCTCGTATAATGACCTCTTTTGATTTTTTTATTTCAGATGTTGACTTACCAGTACATCCTGTTTTGTAATGTCTATTTAAAAATTAAAAAAAAAAATGTTGTGCATAAAAAAACACTCTTATTGAGTATGAGTTGGCACATTTTTGAACATAACAATTGAGAGAAAGATCTTTCAGTGGCTGTTATGTCTGTTAATGTCTAACAGCAATTAAAGGCTATTGCCAGCTCTACTAGTAATATTCAGTGTAATTAGTAATTCTCTTACAAAAGACAACTCTCTGTTTGTTCACTTAATGGGCCTTTTACACATTGGCAATTTTTTGACTTATGACCTCATCATGTTTTAGGTTACAGCTGTCAGGACAAAAGCGTATAAAATGGCCTTTCTGTGATAGTATTTTACACTCTAGAATATATTTCCTTGTAATTAGTAATTATCAGTAGTGTTTTATTCAGTTGATACTACAAGTACAACATGCAATTTTACCACATTAAACTTTCATTGTCATGAATTTTAATCAAGTCCTTAACAACTTTGATCAAATTTGAATAAGCTTGTAGATTCATCTTGAGGAAGTTTTTACAGTAAAATAGATGTCATTTGTCATCAAAGTGCTTAAACATTTCCCGAAAAGTGACCGATTTATTTCCCAGAACTGATTTGTAGAGATTTTGTATGAAATATATTACATTTTTATTCAACTGCGAATACATTTAATTACTATATACAGCCACTTTTAGCTATAGAAGCCTTTCCTCTGTTGCAAAGACAGGGTTTATGGACACTCCAGCTTACTGATGAGACTCACATTTAAGTGTGATGTGTAGCACTGCATCCAACCTAATTGAAAGTAGCATATATGAATGGAACATTTGTTGTTATGCTTGTTACAATATAAAATACCTGCATGCTGGCAGAGGACCTCCCGTTTCTTAACATCATGGGGAATGGTACACTAACAACAGAGCAGAAAAACACCTTACACATTACAGAGATATGAAGCTCATCAATAAAACAATATACAGGTGCATCTAAAAAAATTTGAAAATCATCAAAAAGTTAATTTATTTCAGTAATCAAATTCAAAAAGTGAAACTCATATATTACATAGATTCATTACACACAGAGTGATATATTTCAAGCATTTCTTTATTTTTATTTTGATGGTTATGGCTTGCAGCTAGTGAAAACCCACAATTCAATATCTCAGAAAATTTGAATATTGTGAAAAATGTAATATTGTAGACTCATGGGGGTTGATTTACTAAAGCTGGAGAGTGCAAAAACCAAAGCGGTGCATGCTAGCCAATCAGCTTCTAACCTCAGCTTGTTCAATCATGTTTTGACAATAAAACCTTGAAGCTGATTGGTTTCTGTGTGGAGCTGTACCAAAATTTGCACTTTCAAGCTTTAGTAAATCAACCCCATGGTGTCACGCTCGAATTACCTAATTAACTTAAAACACCTGTAAAGGTTTCCTGAGCCTTTAAATGGTCTCTCAGTCTAGTTCAGTAGGTTACACAATCATGAGGAAAACTGCTGACTTAACAATTGACCGGGAACACAGAGTGCTATAGCCAAGCATTTTAACGTAAAGTTGAGTGGAAGGAAAAAGTGTGGTAGAAAAAGGTGTACAAAGAAGAGGGATAGCCACAGCCTTGAGAGGATTGTGAAGCAAAGACCATTAAAGATTTTGGGGGAGATTTACAAGGAGTGGACTACGGCTGGTGTCAGTGTGTCAGTGTGAGTCACCACATACAGATGTATCCAGGACATGGACTATAACTGTTGCATTGTGTCAGGCTGCTCCTGAACCATAGATAATGTCAGAAGTGTCTTACCTGAGCTATGGAGAAAAAGGACTGGACTGTTGCTCAGTGGTCCAAAGTCCTCTTTTCGGATGAAAGTAAATTTTGTATTTCATTTGGAATTCAAGGTCCCAGAGTCTGGAAGAGTGAAAAAGCACCAAAACCAAGTTGTATGAGGTCCAGTTTCCACAGTCTGTGATGATTTGGGGAGCCATGTCATCTTCTGGTGTTGGTCCACTGTGTTTTATCAAGTCCAAAGTCAGCATAGCCTTCTACCAGGAAATTCTAGAGCACTTCATGCTTCCCTCTGCTGCCCAGCTTTATGGAGATGCTGATTTCATTTTCCAGCAAGACTTGGCACCTGCCCACACTGCCAAAAGTACCAATACATGGTTCAATGATCATGGTATCACTGTGCTTGATTGGCCAGCAAACTTGCCTGACCTAAACCCCATAGAGAATCTGTGAGGTATTGTCGAGAGGAAGATGAGAGACACCAGACCCAACAATGCAGACGAGCTGAAGGGTGCTATGAAAGCAACCTGGGCTTCCATAACACCTCAGCAGGGCCACAGGCTGATCGCCTCCATACCACACCATATTGATGCGATAATTCATGCAAAAGGCGCCCTGACCAAGTACTGAGTGCATACTATACTGTGCATGGACATACTTTTCAGTAAGCCAAAATTTCTGTATTAAAAATCCTTTTTTTATTGGTCTTGTTATGTAATATTCTAGTTTTCTGAGATACTGAATATTGGGTTTTCACTCACTAGCTGTAAGCCATAATCATCAAATTTAAAAAAAGAAAGAAATACTTGAAATATATCACCTTGTGTGTATATAATATATGGGTTTCACATTTTTAATTGGATTACTAAAATAAATTAACTTTTTGATGATTTTATAATTTTTTGAGATGCACCTGTATACCATTTCAAATGTTATATAATTCTCGGTCAGACACATTACAAATATTGTCCCTCAGATATCAACCTTAGTTTAGAAAAATCACTCAAATCATTTGGACTTTTAACAGCACAACAGATGTGATGTAACATGAGGGCACAAACGTAAGTGTAATTTACACATGTCCCCCTGTTCACTCGCAAGTAACCAATTAAAGTGTACGTACACATGAGTTATATTGGGCTGGGGTGGGTCCACATGCATTGTACTGGGCTGAGTTGTGTAGGAGTGCCATTTACAATGATCGGCACAGCAGCACAGTATATCATATATTATACATTACCATGCATTTTGATGAAATGCTGAGTAATGCATAATGTACTGCAACATCTGGCATACATCTGAATGATGTCTGTTTATTTAAAAACAAATGAAATTCCTTTTTCTTCATGATCTAAGAAAAACAAACAAAGCCAGAAATGGATTCCATACCCAGTTTTGACAGATAGAAACGATTTCTATTTTCAGAATAAATATCTTTCTATACCTACTATACTATTTCAAGTCAAAACACAACCTAAATGATCATGTTGTAAGGAAAACATGGAGACAGACATTGTGGTGTTCTGTGTCAGAAAAGGCTAGTTATCTGGTAGTCCTGTTGACCCTCTGGCTTTAAAGTGGTTGTAAACTCTTTACAACCACTTTAAACTACAGGAATGCCTATAATCAGGCTTACCTGTAGGTACCCTGCATATCTACTAAACCTACATGGTTTAGGAGATATACACTGTACTCACATGTGTCGACATCATCGGCACATGCGCAGTGAAGAAACGGGCCGTCGTGCCGGTTCTTCACTGTGATCATGCCGTGCATGCACGGGAGTGACGTCACGCGACTCTGGCATCGAAGTCCGTGACCCCGGAAGGAAGAGGGGTGAAGATGCTCACTTCCTACTGCTGGGACAGCGTGGGAGTCGATTGCAGGTAAGTGGCACATAATAGGCTAGTATGCGATGTATACTAGACTATTATGCTTTTACTTTGCAGGGTAATAAAGAGGAAGTAAAACTCATCAGGGTTTACTTCCTCTTTAATACATTTAAATTACTTGGCCTGGAATAAGTGCAGATAAGGGCTGCTGACTTTCCATTTATGTATACCTGTTTCAAGATAGTGTTTTGGAGAGTTGGTATAAGAGAAAATTAAGTAGGATTTTCAGTAGGTCAGCAAAGGCAGCCCATTTCATTCTCTCATGAAAAGTTTACTTTCAAAATTTCAAAGTACAAGTAAACACAATCCTTAAAATCTAATTTCACAAAAAAAAGGTTAACGCCATTATAAAAGATTTTTTTTTTTATCTACAGCTTTCATTAACCACTTCAGCCCCGGAAGGATTTCCAGCTTTAGGACCGGAGCCCTTTTTGCGATTCGGCGCTGCGTCGCTTTAACTGACAATTGCGCGGTCGTGCGACGTTGTACCCAAACGAAATTTGCGTCCTTTTTTTCCCACAAACAGAGCTTTCTTTTGGTGGTATTTGATCACCACTGCGTCATTTCTGATCGCCGCTATAAACAAAAGAAGAGCGACAATTTTGCAAAAAAGCCCAAATTTCTTACTTTTTCCTAAAATACAAATCCCAAAAAAAAATATAAAAAAACATTTTTTTTCACCGTTTTTGGCCGATTTATATTCTTCCTCATATTTGCGATAAAAAAAATCGCAATCGCGTTTATTGATTGGTTTGTGCAAAAGTGGTCGCGTTTACGGATGATGAGAATTCATTTTTGGGGTTTTAAATTTTTTACTAAAAATGGCGGCGATCTGCGATTTTTTGCGGTACTGCGATATTGCAGCGGACATGGCGGAACGTTTTGACACTTTTTTGGGACCATTGGCATTTATACAGCGATCAGTGCTATAAAAATGCACTGATTACTGTGTAAATGCCATTGGCAGTGAAGGGGTTAACCTGCAGGGGGCGCGCTAAGGGTTAACTATGTTCCCTGGGCGTGTTCTAACTGTATGGGGGATGCCCTATCTGGGGAAGGGAAGTTATCACAGCCTTCACGTAAAGGAAGGCTGTGATCACAGCCCTTCCCCCTCACACAGAGCGGAGGTCCGTGTTTACATACACGGACCTCCGCTCATTCGCTCCGGGGGGGGCATCGCGGGTGGCCGGCGGCAATCGAAGCCGCCGCACCCGCTCCCTGGCCCCCCCTGGACACAGTGAGCGCGCGGGCGCGCCTCCGGCGGCGCGCGCGCGCTCACTATACACG
>BLSH010112741.1:2214784-2226830 GCA_018402905.1 Glandirana rugosa
ACAGACGTTTATACTTGAACTCGTTACCGACACACTGTACCGTATCATAAAGAGTTTCGTCCAATGACTACCATTGTCGTCACCCGGTTCGGACACATTATACGTAATTTTGCCGGTAAACATCAGAGATGATCTTCGGGTACACTGTCCGACTGTTGTGTCTGTATGTTAACTCACTGTGTATGTTTAGTAACAGTGAGATATCGTCCTTCACGAACCAGTTCATGGAAACACCATCCTAGTGGTCCATAATAAAATTGGTGAACGGCTGGCGGCTAGCCGTAGACTGCCGCTGTTTCACCGAGCAAGGGCGTTTAGCGGCAGTATGCTGCCGCCGACGCCCTTGCACCGCGCTCACTATACACGTTCCCGCAGCCGCCGTCGTATGACGGCGATTTGCGGGAACGAGCCACTTTGTCGCCGTCAGATGCCGATCGGCGGTCGGCAAGTGGTTAAAATAATACCTGGTGATCCTACCACAAAGGTACTTGACCAAGCACTTCCTGCTATAGAGTGACAATGATTTGTATGTGTCACTCAATTGTATGTCTGTGTTGTCAGCCTGTCACATGGGCTTCTAGTAGAGACTACAAATGGCCGTTTTAATGCATATTACACAGGCTTGGCCCACTGCTGTTACCATCAGTAACCTGCTTTGAGAAATACTATGCCATGTCACACAGCCATTGCTCAAGTTCATATTTGCAGACAAAAAAGTGCTGTAAAGAGGCCATAGGATATTAGAATAGAAATGCTACAAAAATAAGTTTTTTTTTTTTTTTTTTTTAAATAGCACTTTTTATGATACACAGTACTTTAGCAAAGTAATAGTTATTAGGTTATCATTTACATTTACTTTAACCACTTGACCTCTGGAAGGATTTCCCCCCTCATGACTAGGGCATTTTTTGCTATTAACCTCCCTGGTGGTATAATTATGTCAGATTTTTGCGTCTCAAAGCGGTACATTTTTTCACATAGAAATTTAGTGTTTTATATTGTAGGCCTGTAATTCTTAGGAATAACTCAATTAAATCTGTCCAAACAAGAGTCTAGTAGACATCCCGGGTATGATAAATTAAATAAAATAAAATATAATATAATAAATAACTATAAATAATTATCAAAAATATTAATATAATAATAATATAATAATAATAAAATGTATTCAATAATGTAATCAAATCAAAACACTGAAATTTCGCTGTCGTCACTTTCAGTGTCTGATGACGAATTTCCTCACGAATCAGTATCGCTCAGTTCTGCAAATGATTCTTATTTACGATCGCTGTTTTCTAGCTGGTCCAAAACCACTTTTGATGTAAAGGGACGCTTTTTGGATGCCAGGGGCATTCTCAATTTTCCAGGCAGAAAGAATGGCATATATAATATAAAGTGCATGCAGGGGGCTGGACAAAGCACTAGGGACAAAAGGGATGTGAAATAATTTGATATAGTAATATGATCTTACAGATTACAATGTACTGTATGTGTTGTGTGTGTTTCAGTTTTTGAATTCGCCACCGGACTCCGCCCCCATGCAACGCAACGGACACAGCGGGGGGACATCGCAGGATCTAGGGGACAAGGTAAAGAAATTTTGCCTGGATCCTGTGATGAAATCCCGAATGTGGTTCAGGATTACCATTTTTGGTAATGAAAATTAACCCCAAGCCACACTCGGGATAACCGCTGAGGAGGTTAAGCACTGTGCTACTTTAATTGGCAATTTCACGGTCATGCAACACCACATGAAAATGAAATTTGCATATTTTTTTATTCACATAAATAGAGCTTTCTTTTGGTGGTATTTAATTGTATGTTTTTTTTATTTTTTATTATATAAATGAAAAAGTCCAAACATTTTTAAAAAAAATGATTTTCAACTTTCTGTTATAAAACATATCTAATACAAAAATCAAACAATTTAATTTCTTCATAAATTTAGGCCAAAATGTATTCTGCTACACATCTTTGGTAAAAAAAAAAATCCCAATAAGTATATATTTATTGGTTTGTGTGAAAGTTATAGCGTCTACAAACTAAGGTATATATACCTTAAAGGCCCGTACACACGGTGCGACGGTTGTATGAAAACGAACGTACAACCGTTTGTTGTACAATCATCCAACCATTAGTATGCGCGATTAGAACTGCCGACTTGTGACGGTCGTACAACAGAAGTTGAATGAGCAAACTAGAAGACTTTGGTTGTACAACAAGCGGTCATACGACCGTTGTATCGTGTGTACAGAGAAGTTGGTCCGACAAGTTGTATGTGCAAAACAGGCATGCTCAGAAGTGAGGAACGCACGGAAGTGTCCATTCGTGTAAACCTACGTTCCTAATTCACAAATCACATGCACCTAAACTTCTTCTTTATATGCTCGTAACATGTCACTACATTCGGCTTGGTCGTATGATCGCATGTCAGTACGTGAGATACAACAACCAACATACGATTTGGGTCGTTCGGTCATACGACCTTCGCACCGTGTGTATGAGGCTTAAGTCACTTTTTAGCTTAAAATGTTGAGCACAATAAAATAAACATTCTTCTGTAAAGCTTCAGTAAGCTATTTATTAACAGCACTTGCAGGTTCCAACTTTCTGTGCTGCTTTTCTCCTGCTCTCTTAGTGCTGCAGAGTTAACAGTAGGCAGTACAATCTGGAGCCAGTCTGTTAGATTGGGGAAGGGGGTGTGGAGAGAAAAACAGGGAAGTGCCTTCCCATCCTAGGCTTTGGGGCTGTGCGTTTCTATTGATACACACATTGTAGAGAGAGACAACTTTAGTCCCCGCATACATAGGTGAATCCAATAGGATGCTGAAGGAGAAAGGATTCACCCTAAAACAGGAGAGCTGGGGCAGTGACCATGGTAGCAATTTAAACAGAATTATAAGCAAGGAATAAAAGATAGTTGCATACTATAATTAAATCAGCTAACAGGAACATACTTAAATTCATAGCTCCACTCAAGACCTTCCCCTCTTATCATGCATGAAAAATCTGGGTGCTGGCTACAATAACACTTCTCTACTCTCTATCAAAATATATAAAACTTATCAGCAGCTCTCCAAACTTAGCTCTTCTTGCTATGTTTATTGATTATTAACAAATGTACTACATGCAACGACTCCACAAAAAAAAAAAAAACAACCTTCCTTGACACGTTTCAGCACTCCTGACTTGCTCACAAGGATAGGGGAAGTATAAGTAATTTATTCAGCCGCTGAAAGTGCTTAAAAATGGACGGTTTAACCACTTGCCAACCGCCCACCGCAGCGGGACAGTGGCAAAGTGGCTCGTTATCGCAAACCTCCGTCACCTGACGGCGACAAGAGAACTAGCATTGTGAGCGCGCGTGCGCTGCCGGAGGTGTGCTCACTGTGCCTGAGGGGGGGCCAGGGAGCGGGTAGGGTGGACTCGATCACCACCGGCTACCCGCAATGACCCCCCCGCAGTGAAAGAACAGAGGTCCGTGTATGTAAACACGGATCACCGTTCTCATAGAGGGGGAAGGGCTGTGATCACAGGCTTCCTGTAAATGGAAGCCGTGATCACTCCCCTCCCCCTGCTAGCCCGGCCCCCATACAGTTAGAACACATCTAGGGAACACATTTAACCCTTAGAGAGCCCCCTCCAGGTTAACCCCTTCACTGCCAATGGCATTTACATGGTAATCAGTGCATTTTTAAAGCAATGATCACTGTATAAATGCCAATGGTCTCAAAAAAGTGTCAAAATGGTCCGACATGTCCGCCGCAATATCACAGTACCGCTAAAAATCGCAGATCGCCGCCATTACTAGTAAAAAATAATAAAAAAAAACCCCCAGAAATGAATTCTCATCATCCGTAAACGAGGCAACTTTTGCGCAAACCAATCAATAAACGCCGATTGTGATTTTTTAAACCAAAAATATGAGGAAGAATATAAATCGGCTGAAACCAATGAAAAAAATGTTTTTTTATATATTTTTTTTGGAATTGGATTTTAGCGAAAAGTAAGAAAAACTGTTTTTTTTGCAAAATTGTCGTTATTTTTTTATTTATAGCGGTGATCATAAATGACGCAGAGGTGATCAAATACCACCAAAGGAAAGCTCTATTTGTTGGGAAAAAAGGACACAAATTTTGTTTGGGTACAACGTCACAGGACCGCGCAATTGTCAGTTAAAGCGACACAGTGCCGAATCGCAAAAAGTGCTCTGGTCCTAAAGTGTGAAATCTTTCTGGGGCTGAAGTGGTTAATATCAGTTTAAATTATATCTTCAAAAGGTTTGGCACTAAAAATACTTACAAAGAACTTATATTATATATTATATGAAAAACCTGGCTTTAAACCTTAAAGGCTAAGTTCACTTTTTTTTTTTCTAAAATCCAGCTCTCCTATGTTCCAATATACCATTAATGTACATCAGTTGTAGAAAAAGTTATTTGTTTTTTTTTTTATAACAAGGCCTTACCTTAGCCTTTGCTGTAGCTCTTAGAAAGTTTTATCACTTGCTGGTATGTAGATTTGGAGAAACCAGAAAGAGTTTACCAGGTGACCTCATTAGCACACACCCTTCACCCATCAGCTATATTTGCACAGCATCCCCAGCATTAGAGTTGAGCGAACCCGAATTGCAAAGTTGGGGTCCGTACCGAACTTTGGGGTGTCCAGGACCCGGACCTGAACCTGGACTTTTCAAAAAGAGTTTGGGTTCGAGTTCGGGGTTCTGGTATTTGATTCCACATGTTGAATAGCTGCCAAGTGCAGCCAATCAACAAGTGTTTCACTGGTTTGCCCTTAGAAGCCATCACAGCCATGCCTACTAATGGCATGGCTGTGATTGGCCAGTGCATCATGTGACACAGCCTCTATATGGGGCTGGAGTCACCATGCTGCATGTCATAAACTCTCAGGATAGTTTAGGGAGAGGATGTTCCTGGCTCTGTGAGGGACAGATTGCAGATATTATAGAACATCTCATCCTGCATTACTGAACAATCTGATTGTGGACTAGGCAGAGATACTAGTACTGGTGCTTTGAGGGACAGATTGCAGACCTCATCCTGCTGCACAGAATGATCTGACTGGACTAGGTAGAGTCTGTTGCTTTAAGGGAAAGATTATTGTTCTAAAATCATCTCCAAGTTCTATAGAGAAAGGTTCCAGCTGTTGCTTTAAGGGAAAGATTATTGTTCTAAAATCATCTCCAAGTACTATAGGGAAAGGTTCCAGCTGTTGCTTAGAGGGACAGATTATTGTTCTAAAATCATCTCCAAGTTCTATTGGGAAAGTTTCTTCCAGCCGTTGCTTAGAGAGCCATATTATTGTTCTAAAATCATCTCCAAGTTCTATAGGGAAAGTTTTTTCCAGCTGTTGCTAAGAGGGACAGATTATTGTTCTAAAATCATTTCCTAGTTCTATAGGGAGAGGTTCCTGCTGTTGCTTAACCCCTACAGATCCGCGCTATTGCCGAAGTACGGCTCCAGCGCGGATCTGAAATGCTGGGACGACTTCCATGGACGTCGTCCCCTGTGCACGCTCCTGGCGCACCCCCTGGCGGCAGCGGCGGTGCCCGACAATCTCTTTTAGCAGCCTCGGAATGGGGAACCGCCGATGTAAACATGGCGGTTCTCCGTTCTGTGACAGGGGACATGACAGATCTACTGATTCCTGTCACTGGGATCAGTTAGATCTGTTATGTCCCGGCCAGCCCCCCCCCCCCCCACAGTTAGAACACACCCAGGGAACATTGTTAACCCCTTCACTGCCCCCTGCAGGTTAACCCCTTCACTGCCAATGACATTTACACAGTAATCAGCGGATATTTACATTTCTGATCGCTGTATAAATGTCATTGGTCCCAAAAATGTGTAAAAAATGTCTGACATATCGCAGTCCCGATAAAAATCTCAGATCGCCGCCATTACTAGTAAAAAAAAAATAATAATAAAAACGCCATAAATCAATTCCCAGTTTGTAGACGCGATAACTTTTGCGCAAACCAATCAATATACGCCGATTGCGATTTTTTTTTTACCAAAAATATGTAGAAGAATATATATCGGCCAAAACTAATGAATAATTTTTTTTTAGTGGATTTGTACTTTAGCAAAAAGTAAAAAATATTGTTCTTTTTTTGAAAAATTGTCGCTCATTTTATGTTTATAGCGGCGATCAGAAATGATGCAGAGATGATCAAATACCACCAAAAGAAAGCTCTATTTGTGGGAAAAAAATGGTCTGGGCAGGAGGGGGGTTTAAGTGCCCAGTAAGGAAGTGGTTAAAGGGACAGATTATTGTTTCTTGCACAAAATTAAAAAGTGCATCTACATTGCTGGTTAAAAAAAAAAAAATCTAAAAATTACATTTGCGGCCAGTGGTGCATTTCTTGCACAAAAATAAAAAAAAATGTCTACATTGCTGGTTTAAGAAAAAAAAAAAATTCCAAAACTACATTTGCGGCCAGCGGTGCAATTCTTGCACAAAAATAAAAAAAAAGTGTTGGCTACCTCCTCCACCGTCACTTTCACCGCCTCCTCAAACTCCAACTCCACATCCACCTCCATTTTTGATTTTTTTATGTGATTTTAGCTTAAAAATTATTTTAAGTTATTTCCCTATCCCCATTTCTTTGTAGGGCACTTGTCAGACTCTTACCCCATTTTCCTTCCTTTTGCAGACCTCTAGGACTTGCCAGGACTTTGTTACAGCCATTTTTGTGCCTAAAAGTTTGGGTCCCCATTGATTTCAATGGGGTTCAGGGTCTGGGACAAAGTTCGGGTGAAGTCCGGTCCCGAACCCGGACATCAGCCGAACCTGTAGAACCCAAACTTCCAGAGGTTCGATTAACTCTACCCAGCATCTCTCCACGTGTGTATTTGCCTGACTTCCCCAGTGTCCCTCCAGACACTCAGGCCGCATGCTAAACTCCCTGGGGCTAAATGCAGCCCACCAGACACCCCTGATTTAGTTCAAGGGCCTGCCTGAATGAATACAGAGTGATTGGAAAGATGGTGTGTCCTCCAATAATATTGTTTTGGTAAATATAAAGGAGATCGTACAGAGATTATACAATCAGATTGTATAGTGTATAGCCCCATTTATACACCTAAAATTACTTAGTTGCGTTTTCAGTGTCATTCATTGTTAACGGCACACCAAACACAGAAGCAAATACGCATTTTGCCACATGAAAAATGGATGACAAATGCAGCAAAATATGCAGTAAAAAATGTGCAACTCACACCATGTCAAAATGTCCCATAAGCTACTTTGCCACATGGAGCACAGCCTATTGAAATCAATGGGCTGCCCACAATGTGTCACTGGAAAAATGAGACAAAAAACATGTGCTACCACTACTCTAGGTGTGAATGGGGCCTGCAAATGCAATTGGTACATTTACACAAGAACAATTCACATCTGTGTGTTTTCAAACATATGACAAACCACACAGAAAATGCATGCTTTGCCATGCATTTCAAAAACGCTGCAAAGTGCATCATGTTTGTGTTGTCATTACATGTTACAGGCTCTCCAAGTGCAGCAAATGCACCAAAAATTGCAGTAATGCCTTATGTTCCACTACAAAAAATGTTCTTGAGCTTCTCTTTGGTGATTTTCAAGCATAGGACTGTCCTACGTGTGACAAGTGAAAACACTCCAAAATACCCCAAAAAATCGCATGTGGGAATGTGAGTTTTCCTTACGTGGGGATGTGAACCAAGGTCTGAAAATTTAATATTGTTCAGTCCCTCCTATGTACTTGTATAAAGATGGCCATACACTATGCAATCTGATTGTACAATCTCTGTACAATTTCCATAAGATTTACCAGAACTGTGGAATAGGAGGAAATACCTGACCAATCCATTAAGTTTGTATCAAATCAGGTGGGCCCTTGTACTACATAGCTGATGGGAGATGTAAGGGAAATTGTACATTCAAACTGTATAGAAAATGGGTGGAAGGTAGTATTGTATTGAGTGAGGTGAGGTCCAGAGTGGTGAACACACCCTATCACTCCTTCTTCTGTGACGCAATAAGGAAGTGAAGACTTCTGGGAGATGACCTGCAGGAAGTGAATGTTGAGAAACAATTTACAGGAAGTAGTGAAATCTGAAAGTCATTTTAAAAATAAACTGACAAGATTTGAAACCTCCTGTGGATAAGGTGAGAGAAAATCACATTGGGACGGCTTGGCCAGAAATGGCAATGAAAAACGCTTCTATTTATTATGAAAAGTGAAATTCTGCCCGAAAAGGTGAACTTATCCTTTCACCAGTTGCCGACCGGCCACCGTCATAATACGGCAGCGGTTTGGACATGCTGCATGAATCGCCGTAGCTGTACGGCAGCTCGTGCAGCCGCAGTTGTGGACAGGAGCGCGCTAATGCCGTGAGTGTGCCCGTGGGTCAGGCAGACTCGATGTCCGCCGACAACCCACGATGACCTGTTACAGAGGCAGAATGGAGATCTGCCAGTGTAAACACGGTGGATCTACGTTTGTAACAGATCTACTGTTCCCAGGGATCGGGAACAGTTAGATCTGCCATGCCCCTGCCAGCCCAGTCCCCACACAGCTAGAACACACTGAGGGAACACACTTAACCCCTTGATCGCTCCCTACAGTTTAACCCCTTCCCTGCCAGTGACATTTATATAGTAATAAGTGGCTATTTAAAGCTGTGATCGCTGTATAAATGTCATTGGTCCCAAAAAAGTGTCAAAAGTGTCCGATCTGCCTGCCGCAATATCGCAGTCCCGATAAGAATCACAGATCACCGCCATTACTAGTAAAAAAAAAAGAAGAAGAATGCCATAAATCTATACCCATAGTTTGTAGAAGCGATGACTTTTGCAGAACCCAATCAATATACGCCTATTGCATTTTTTTTTTACCAAAAATATGTAGAAGAATATATTTCGGCCTAAACTGAGGTAGAAATTCATTTTTTTTTTCATTTTTATTTGGATATTTATTATAGCAAAATGTAAAAAATATACTGTATATACTCGTGTATAAGTCGACCCGTGTATAAGCCAACCCCCTACTTTTGCCCAAAAAATATGGGAAAACGTATTGACTCGCGTATAAGCCTAAGTGGGAAATGCCCAATGAGGCATCAGTAGGTTAAATGTTTTTCAATATTTATTTCAAATAAAAACAGTAAACTAGCTCTGTAAATGTAAAACATCTTAACATAGGAAGTGGCCATGCAATCGGGAGTGTGTGTGTGTATGTACAACTGTTTATTTTCTACAGTACAGTATACTTACTTCCTATGTATTGAATAAGGCTGCTGTGTTCTTCACATATGTCAAATGCAAAGAAAAAAAAACACAGTTTTGTCATTTGAATATCTGATCATATTAACCCTTATTGTTCAATGCCATATTTAATTACTTTATTAAATATAGCAACAAACAATAAGGGTTAATATGGTTAGTTAATCGAATTGCCAAACTGTTTTTTTTTTCCTTTACATTTTTACATATAAGAAGGACACGGTAGCCTTATTCCATTCATAGGAAGTGCCTGTGTCCTCTGCCCTTACCTTCAGCCCAGTCACGTCACAAGTGTGGCTGAGCTGAAGTTCCGCCCTCCAGTAGGCCGTCAGCAGATGTGACGGCATCCCTGGAATGCTTCTCAGCCGCCGCGGGTGCCCGCGGAATGTGCCCTCGCGCTCGTACCGGCAATTACTGTTGACTCGCGTATAAGCCGAATCTCGTTTTTTGACACAAAATCAGTGTAAAAAAACTTGGCATATACACGAGTATATACAGTCGTTTTTTTTTTTAATTGTCGCTCTTTTTTTGTATATAGCGCAAAAAAAACCGCAAGGATGACCAAATACCACCAAAAGAAAGCTCGATTTGTGGTAAAAAAGGACGTCAAATTTGTTTGGGTACAACATCGCACGACCGCGCAATTGTCAGTTAAAGCAACGCAGTGCCGAATCGCAAAAAGTGCTCTGGTCAGGAAGGGGGCAAATCCTTCCAGGGGCTGAAGTGGTTAATAATACACAATCACCTTCTGCTTTATCAAACAGATATCATTATCTTTAAGGTAACCAACTAACTAGGTCATATTGTCCTTTTAAGACACCCTCACCTTGGTCTTTGAATACATAAGAATAAATAACACATCCTATCTTTGATTGATCAATATCCTACTTGATGCTTCTTCAAGCATATGAAAACATGAGTAAATGAGTAATAGCTTATGTTGAAGACCTCGATATACCAGAGTAGAAACAGGTCCAAAAAAGCAGAAAAAGTATTTACACAAACAAAAGAAAACATAAATAAGGTATCCAAGTGGTGGATACTGAAGTCCTTCATAAAATCGACCAATTTACTTTTTCAGTGTGCTAGAGTGATTGTGCCAATGATGTTGTAAATGAACTACGTTCTGAAGAGATGTAGGATTCATCAATCTCCATTTTGTTGGCAGAGTAGGGACTGGCCAGAAAAGGGATCACTATGTCCAGTTTTATTATGTTTTACAATAAAAGCAAACTAAGGATTTTCTGTTTTTAGGGAACATTTGCTTGACATGTATAAGGATGTACAGCAGTGTACAAACAGTAAGTTCAGAACCTTAAAGAAGAACTATAGGCAAAACTTTTTTTTTCCATTTTGGATAGAGCAAGGGAGGGTTATAACCCCTGTAAGTTTATTTTTTGTCATCTGCTTCCCATTCGGGAGAATTCCCTAAAATCTCTGCAAATTAGGTAAAATCATTGGGGACCCCAGGTCACCAGAACAAGTGTGCCCATTGAAAGCTTTCCCCAAAATTTGGAATGTTCTTTTACTTTCACTTTTAACAATATTGGTAAACAGGACAAATAGAGAAGTTGAATTTCCCTAACAAAGGCATAGACAGCAATAAAGTCCTGGCAGGGGTTCTAATCCCTCTCCACTCTATCCAAAACTAAAAAAAAAGTTTTCCCTTTAGGTATACTTTAAGCTAATAGGTTCTTACATTTAGACTCTTACATGTGTGTTTTGGCTCCTAAATTAAACAAATAAATACATAAATAAATACAATATAGTGTAGCAGCTCACTGGAAAATTATATCCAAATATCTTAAAAGCCCTAAAGGTGGTTCTGTTTCTAAGACATATGGGGGAGATTTACTTAACCTGGTGCACACAGAATCTAATGTAGGTGTGCATAGTAACCAATAAACTTCTAACTTAAGCTTGTGCCATAAAGCTTTGACAGTAAGACCCCATACACACTATTCAACTTTTGTTGTCAGATTTCCTTCAGATTTAACCAGTTCCCTACCGACGCATAGTAAAATGACGTTGGCAGGGACTGTTCCTCGATCCGGGAGGACGTTATGTGACATCCTCCACTTCTCGCCACTACTGCGGGCCCCTAGGGGCCCACACAGCGGCGATCGCGGATCGCTCATCTGCCGGGGGGTTGTGTCCCCCCAGATCGGGGTAAAGAGCCAATAAAATTGGCTCTTTACCCCGTGACCGGCTGTGTCCAATCACAGCCGGTCACACACGAGCCTCACGTGCACGCCGCTCGTGCGCGCCCCCGGGGGAGCGCAGCGCGGCGATCGGAGCTGAGGCTTGTCCCTCGGACAAAGCCCAGCTCCGATCCGTGTAAATCGTGTGTGACAGGGAGATAGCGGTAACAGCTCGTTACCGCTTACTGTACACCAAGCACACTGATCACCCCCCAATAAAGAGGACCTGTCACCACCCCATCAGAGTACCTGTCACAGTCCATCAGAGTACCCGAGTACCTGTCACCTGTCCATCAGAGTACCCGAGTACCTGTCACCTTTCCATCAGAGTACCTGAGTACCTGTCACAAGACCATCAGAGTACCTGAGTACCTGTCACAAGACCATCAGAGTACCTGAGTATCTGTCACCAGACCATCAGAGTCCCCGAGTACCTGTCACCAGACCATCAGAGTACCCGAGTACCTGTCACCTGCCCATCAGAGTACCCGAGTACCTGTCACCTGCCCATCAGAGTACCTGTCACCTGTCCATCAAAGTACCCGAGTACCTGTCACCTG
>BLSH010112741.1:2228068-2277935 GCA_018402905.1 Glandirana rugosa
ACACTTTCAATATCTCAGATGTTCGATACCACGTTTAGTAACTTTTAACTAGTGTGGACTGCGTGACTACCGGACAGAGTAAAGAACTCCGGGACTTTACAGCCCTTTCATGTTTATGGGGGGTTTAATGGGGAAAAACTTTCCTTCATCTGTAAGGTTCCATAAATCATTCTCCGTACCGTTCAAAAAACTTCAACATGAAAAAAGGGTGTTAAGAAACCTTTTAATACTTTAATAATAAAAAAAAAAAAAAACGTGTTTTAACAGTTTTGTTGTTCAATAAAGAGTGTGTGTCGTATACGTATGAAGGTTAATGTGGGGTTCTATGTAAGACGATGACAGGGCAGTAGCAGAATGTATCTTGGGGTGTAATTGGAAGTATGCATATGCTGTGTGTGAGAAATAACTTGTTGTTTTGACAATTTTGTGCAAAAAAAAAAAAAAATAATAATTTCATAATTTTCCAAAGAATTGTGGGAAAAAAGTACAACTTCAAAAAACTTGCCATGCCTCTTACTAAATACCTTGGAATGTCTACTTCCTTTCAAAAAGGGGTAATTTGGGGGGTATTTGTACTTTCCCGACATTTCAGGGCCTCAAGAAATGAGACAGGCCATCAGTGCGTCAGGTGTGATCAATTTTCAATGATTTGCACCATAGCTTGTAGACTCTATAACTTTCACACAGACCAAATAATATACACTTATTTGGGTTATTTTTACCAAAGATAGGTAGCAGTATAGGTTTTGGCCAAAATTTATGGACAAAAATTACTTATTTGCAAAATTGTATCACAGAAACTAAAAAAAAAAGTGTTTTTTTTTTTTAAATTTTCGCAGAGGTTAACCCAGAGGTTCTTAAATACCACCAAAAGAAAGCTCTATTTGTGTGAAAAAAATGATACAAATTTTGTTTGGGTGCAGTGTAGCATGAGAGAGTAATTGAGATTCAAAGTGTGAGAGCGCTAAAAGCTGAAAATTGGTCTGAGCAGGAAGGGGGTATAAACGTCCTGTATTGAAGTGGTTAACAAAACCATGTAGTGCAAGGGCCTGCTTGATTACATACAAATTGAATTTCCTACTGTTTGACCTCATATTATATGATTTTGGTAAATCTGAAGACAAAAATTTACAGAAAATTGGATAGCGTGTATCCAGCTTAAGGCTCCATTCACACTTGTGTGACTTGTCATGCGACTTTGGACAAATACATTTGCATGACAAGTTGCAGCCCATTGTTTTCAATAGCACCCATTCAGATCAGCGTGATTTAAAGTGCAACTTTCAAAAGGTGCCTGATGCAACTTTTGATGTGACTTAGTGCCAGTAAGTGTAAAGTTGGATCAGTCGCACTCAAAGTCACATCAAATTCATTATCCAAAGTCACACCAAAATTGTGCAACTTTGGAGCCCCGCGAGTGTGAATGGAGTCTTAAACCTAGGAACTGATTGGTTATTATACGCAGATGCCCCAGATTCTGTGTGCACCAGTTTTAGTAAATCTTCCCAAGGGAGTATGTCAAAATACACATTGATGATAAAAAAACAGGGATCTATAGGAACTTTATTGCTGCAATATCCCTGAAACCATTTTATCAGTGGCTCAGAGAAACAGAAATTGAATCTTTTTCCCATAGAAAAAAATAACAACATAAAAGTGGCTGCACGTTTTCATATTTTATACACTTTGCTCTTGATAATTTTACTTTCCTTCCCTTATTTTTCTCTTACAGTGATTTTTTTCTATTAATACAAAGCTCACATTGAACTGTTTGATTTACCTTCATCGTATAAAGGCATTCAATGTCCAACATAATAACCATCCATAGATATGATTACTAATTCCTCCCTACTCACTGAAATGCTTGCATGTTGTTAATTATCTATTGATTACCATCAAAAAACACAATAGGCCTAATTCACTAAGCTATGACACATAAGTTATTTGCCATACCAATTGGTATCTTACACAATGAAATTGTTGTTTTCAGCCCTCATTAAAGCAAATAACCATCATTATGGTAAATAAGGATAGTTACAGCTTAATTATTTGAACCTAACACCTTCAGGTTTATTCCCCCACTGTTAGATATATAACGATGTAAGCTTCCTTTTGTTATATTTGTCTCTTTTAAAAATAATGATAATTGTGTTATCAAAAAGAAAATGGTAGAAGATTATTCTTCTACAGCACAGGAAATGATTTTGCTTTATAGGTGTTGCTTGTTTAGGGACTTGAAAAAAAAAGTATTTACCACATCAAAACAAGGATATGTAAATGAACATTTAGTAGATTTACTAACCTAATTGTATAAGCATAACCATAAGCACACCTGTTTTTAATTAATTTAATTTAATCTGTGCTCATATTTTCAATCAATGTCTGATTTATAAATTAGGCAAATAAATTCATAGTGAACCATAAAATAAAGGGAACATCAATCACACATGTTGAAACGCCAACCTAACTGAGCAGATCAAATAAGTAAAAATCAAGCCAAAAAAAGGTGTGTTACCCCCAAATCACTGCATCAACCTTTACACAAAACCTCATTTAATGTCCTATTTCAATGTATTTATTGGTTTTAACAGTATAAACATTACACAATATGTGTAAAAAGAAACCTAATTTTATTTTGTTTAGCATGTAGGTATTATCCTATGTTTTTCCACTGTACACTACATGCAACTCTTTAAAACCATTATGTTTTTTTAATTGTATGTAGCTTGCAGCTATTATCCCCAGGTTTTGCCATAGCACACATGTTAAAAGATTGAATTGTATTTATTTGTTTGTTTTAGTGATAAAACAATATATATAGTATTCAGAATTAAGAAACATTTTCACTGTCTCTGTTTTAGTATTCATTTAATTTTATGAATATTAAATAAAATATTTTTGACATATAGAGGCATGTGAGGGTGCTTAACATAATCTGCCCTGGGATTTAAGGCTCCAGGCACACTGGCTTAAAAATTGCTGCTTCTACGGGAGTTTTGTGTTTTTCCTGTAGAAGCAGCTCAATGTTATCCTATGTGTCTATGCACATTAGAATGATTACACGCATATTTTGAGCACAGTGTTTAGAAGCATTGGAGCTTTCTGGCAGAAAAAAAGGCTAAACTCTCCTGAACTTGCCTAAACTGTGTACAAAAATGCTCTATATGAGCGTGTTTTTTTCTGCCAGGGGAACTGTCATTTTTTTTTAAGCCCAGCGTGCATGGAGCTTAAATATGTTAGGTATTCCACTGTGGAAAAGCACTGCTGACTTGAGATGCAGTCCTGAGTAATGATTAGCAGTTGGTAAATAGGGATGAGCTCAAGGTTTCCAAACTTGTGCTCGGACCAAACCTTGGGCTGTTTGAGCTATTGTCTGAATGCCAGAATTTTACCCTGTTCGGTAGGAGCAAAACATGATATATAGTTACAGTATTTCCTTGGCCATATTTGGCCAATGACACTGACCATATTTGATTAACATTACATGGGAGACCCTGCCTCTTTGTTCACTTTTAGCGGTGGGGGTCAAGGAGATGTCATTAGGTGCTAGTCAGCATCAGAATTGGACTAGTCGGTTGGTTGGTGGGATCCTTTTTTCTTTCATCAGGCAATGAGCATTGTACATCATGATTAATGTGGACCTGCATTGCTAGAAAATGTAATTGATGATGGATGAACATCATGGGACTTTGTTTTTTTATAAAGACTTTTTTTACTATTTGCATTTTTGTGTAAATTAGAAGGGGTACTATGCATCCCTTAATCGTTCACATGGGGCACCAGTTTTTGGGTGCCCCTTATTGTTAAAGGGTAGAGTTGAGCGAACCCGAACAGTAAAGTTCGGGTCCGTACCGAACTCTGGGGAGTCTGTGACCCGGACTCGAACCCGGACATTTGAAAAAAAAGTTTGTGTTCGGGTTCTGGGTTCGGGTATTTGATCACGCAAGCGTTTCACTCTCTTGCCCTTGTGACCCAGCCTCTTTATAAGCTGGAGTCACTTAGTGCTGCATGTCACATGCTCTCTGGCTAGTGTAGGGAGAGGATGCTGCCGGTGCTGTGAGGGACAGATTGCAGATAGCTAGATAGGTAGAGATTACTACTACTACTGCTTTTAGGGACAGATTGCAGATCTCATCCTGCATTACAGAATGATCTGATTGTGGACTAGGTAGAGATTACTACTACAACTGCTTTTAGGGACAGATTGCAGATCTCATCCTGCATTACAGAACAATTTGACTGGACTAGGTAGAGTCTACTGCTTAGAGGGACAGATTATTGTTCTAAAATCATCTTCTAGTTCTATAGGGTCAGGTTCCTGCTGTTGCTGTAAGGGACAGATTATTGTTGTAAAATCATCGCCTACTCCTATAGGGTCAGGTTCCTGCTGTTGCTGTAAGGGACAGATTATTGTTCTAAAATCATTTTACTTCCTTTTGCAGCCCTCTAGCACTTTCCAGGACTTTTTTACAGTCATTTTTGTGCCGAAAAGTTTGGGTCCCCATTGACTTCAATGGGGTTCGGGGTAAAGTTTGGGTCAAGTTCGGTACCGAACCCGGACTTTTTCCCGAAGTTCGGCCGAACCCACCGAACCTGAACATCAAAGTGTTCGCTCAACTCTATTAAAGGGGGCTTTCAGATTCTGGCAACATTGTGACAATGTGCTTTACCAAGGGAGGCCATTCTGGCAAGGTACCCATCCCATGCTGAGGGCATGTGGCCACATGCTTGTCCCTTCCATTTCCTGATCTGTCAGGCTGCATGGCTGGATAAGGGTCTAGTATACATTTTTAGGGGGACACATTTTTTATTCTAATATTTTGCACCCCCCCTCTTTAAAATGCATTCCAGACCAGATTTTGTTGTTTTTATTTTTTTTAGCATGGGGTCTACCATAACATCCATACCAGACTCCCATGCCCTTTCTTGTGTGTGTGTGTGTGTGTGTGGGGGGGGGGTCTCCTAATAACATCTATATCAAACTTCATTTAGGATAAGGATCTGGTATAGATGAAGGGAATACAAATTATAAACAGAAGTAAAGTGGTCAAAGCTATAATTTGCAAGCAATTTAAATTATATTTGCTTTCTTTGCAAATGTCAGTTTTGCTGTAATAGGTTGTATACATAAATATATGTCAGTTCACAGTCAGGGTAAGGGCACACCCAGGCATGTTTAGGAAAATTGCTGCTCCCTACCGTATGAAATTTTGTTCACTTTTTTTATTTTTGGTGCATGTCCCCAAAGGTCCTCCATTGCATTTTCTTTGACAATTATTTGCATATTAGCCTGGAAAATGCCAATTACTTTTTAACATTAGATTCGTATTGACTTCAGTGGAGTTTGGACTTGGTACTTTGAATTTAGTCATGTTCTTTGAACCTGCCTTAAACCAAACTCAGGTACATTCTGCTGTTACTGCTGAATACGAGAATTGGAAGTGCTGTTACTGCTGAATACGAGAGTTGGAAGGCTCTCATGAGTCAGAGTACCTGGACAAGGAGTATTCAGTCTATTTGAATGTACCAGCAGCTGTGCTGTCTGAGCAGTGGTTTTCTTGCTGGACATTCTGCTCATCCCCAGTGGTGAAGGTTCATGGTTGATGGTTACACCATCCTCACCATGTACAACCTATCCCGCTGTTGTGACGATGTCCCAAAAACAGCATACTACATACAAAAATGAGGTGTTGGCAACTTTATTACCTATATAGCTACAACAATGTTTAGATGAAACACAGAAGCTTTTTGTACGCAGGCTGTCTCCCTGTCTACACTTAAAGTATTCATTTTCAATTTGGGTTTTACATATATATAATATAGTGCTCTTTTGTATGTGAGGCCAATAGATATCGTATCTAGCTAGTTAGATGTAACCAAACATTCATCGCTGAATAAGATCAAAGACAAATAAAAGGTATGTTGACCAAGCTTATTATTTTTATTTTCAATGAATTCCATTATAAAGCTATGTCCTATCATTTTATAGCTTGTTGGGCATATAGTCCATTCTGCAGTATTATACCAATATTTGCATAAATCAAAGAATTGTGTTACTGTACATTAAAGTGTCATATTATATTTTAGGTTTCTTATTGATAAAAACAATAAAAATGTAATATCTCTTTCATGCATTGAATTAAGCTGTTATACTAATATACATGGAAATAATGTATACATATTTATCTTGTTTACATGCAAAGGAAATATATTGGCAAGCATTCATTTCATTATATTAATGCAAATTCTATTCTGATTTGAGAACAAAACTAGCAAAGGAAATATTAATAGTCATATAACTCAGCTGGGTTTCAATTGGGGTGTCATTTAAAAGCATTAATATGCACTAGGGTGCAAATGAAGCATATGAATAATATAATTTATCTTCTCTTTAAAGTAAGATCAGATAGGCATTCTTAAGCCAATGCATACCACCACTTTGTGTTGCAGGTACATTATATTTAAATGACATGATGTATTTTATATCCTGCTTCAGCTACATATAGTATACATTTGCTTTTATCTGTTAATTTAACGGCTCCTAACAATAAATCTTTAATAAAGAAAGATTCAGAGGAAGCTTAGCTGTTAGACATAAAGCAAAGCATCACCAAAGATAACAAGATAAAAATAGAATAGCCCAGTAAAAAAAAAAAAAAATTAAAACAAAAACACAGTTTTGCTGCAATATTCACATTCAATGTTCATCCACAATGTTTTTTTCTACCTTTAGAGTCTAGGTGTCCTAAGTCTGATGGCCAGCATCATTCACCCCACTTCATCTGAGCCCAGGTTATCCTTGGCCTGCCCCAGCATGTTGCTGTGGATCAAAAGATTGGAGCACCACATCCTTCAAACAGTTATCGGATGCCTTCCAATTACCTAGCAAAGATTTGTATATCTATCTACGAGTCCACCACGTTTTAACCTCAGTATCCCTAATCTCCAACACAATGACAAAGGATATGCTCATGTTCTACACCTCGCTATCTACTATCTCAAACTGCCCCAAACAAGAAACCCCTGTCTGTGAGCTTATGGGAAACAACCCTTCAAATGGACGTCCCCCTCAACTCTTGCTATCGAAACCCTAAGCATCTCTACTTTTTTTCCCAAGAATGTTTCACACTGGGAAACAGTCATGAAAATATATCACTAATGGTACCCTAGGCTAGCCTGAATATTTCTGTCTGATTTCTCAAAATACTGGAGGAATTGCAATGCTGATGGCACCACACTCGCCATATGGACCGCCCCCACGTAGTTCCATTTTGGAGAAAAATCTTGAACCTTCTGCACGATCTTACTAATGTTTTATATGTGCTAAATCTGCAGACAGCTCTCTTTGGCCTAGGCCTATCTTCCTGGCCACCTTAATTCCATGCTTTTGTTACACTTGTCTTATTTGCAGCCCGCTTAATCAGAGCACACCCTGCCCCCTACCCCACCTCACCTCTCTTCTCCTATCCTCTCTCTGCTGTTATCTCATTAATTAATGAACAGTGCCACATGAAATTTCTCTGCTAAAACACATTTAACAGTTGACAAATTCTCCAAACTCTGGCTTCCTTAGTTATCTGATGCCAGAAGTATCTCCCTCACTATCTGAGACCCTCTAGGAGACTTATCTAACGTGGATAACAGTTCTCCTTACATAAAATTGGTCAACGGTATTCCCAGCCCAGATTCATAATAACGTTTGTTATCTCACACATATTTAATTTTTTCAGTGTTTACTCCTCATCTGCTCCCTTCCCCCTGCCCCCCCCCCCCATGCTCCCAGACATCTCTTGTTCCTGGAGGAGAGGTGGTCCTATTATTATTTACTGCATTGTTATACTATATTGCATTGTATACTGTATGTGGAGGGATCCATTGATCAATAGCATCTACTGTATTTGCTTTCTGGCAATTATATGGTATATTGATGGTTTTAGTGGGAAGGTCTTACTATCCCACTCCCATATACCATTATGTTGATGATTCAGCAGCTAGCTCAATAGTAAATGTATAGCTGCTAATTACAGGTAGCTACTGTTACAATAAATTATTATTTTTTATGAAAAGAATAGCATATTCATTACATTAGGTGGTGATTGGGTGGTTGATAGTTTTTTTTTTTTTTTATCCTGTTTGTTGTCTCATGTATGTGATTTTAACTGAGTCTAATAAAGGTAGTGTGGTGTTGTCACGATGTATGCTTCATGCGTTTCTTAACATTTTTGAAACTTTATTTTATTATTATTTTGAGGTCCAGGGGGAAGATAGAGCCCATATCATTTTTCTTGTCTGTATTACAAATTTTGTGCAGGGTTTCCTCAACTGGCTGGTTAATAATTGCAGACCTGGTAGGATTAGGTAGGTATTTTTTACACAGAAGGATTTGAGGCAGCCTACATCCATGTAAGATCTGTGGTTAGTGCTCCAAGATGTTTGGAACAACCCACCTGTCAAGTTCCTTCAAAAACTGTGTGCAAGTGCAACTAGAGGAATTGATGCTATTTGAAGGCAAAGGGTGGCCACACCAAATATTGATTTGGATATTTCTTCAGTTCATATAATTTCCATTTTCTTAATTGATAAAAAAAATAACACTTCTATTTCTGAAAGCATTCTTAATTTGCTGCATTTTTTTATACCTGTCTAAAATGTTTGCACAGTAGTGTATGTATATTATTTGTACATTAAAGTATAACTAAAGGCTCTTGTATGACTTTGTGACTTCATTTGTGTTTCACATGCTTCCCCTCAGTGCAGTGCAGTGCAGCATTGTTACCACATCATCGCAGAAAGTTATGTCAGGTGGACTTCAATGGCAGACTTAATAAGTACATGAAAATTCTACAGAGGGAGGACACTGTGGACTCCAATGATGCTGAAGGATGAACAAGCTAAAATGAATTTTACAGTCTTTATTAACATAGGATTGATCAAATAAAAACATCTATACACAATTACAATTCACATTTGACCCAATTAAGAATTCCTGTTTATTTTATTGGACTTCCCTTAAAGTTACCAATATCATACAGTACATAGTATAAAATCTCTCAATGTATATAGGGGATCCTCATAGACCTCTCATTGTGCCTCTATGAATTTCATGGGATAGACCAGCTTCGTCAGGAGGACGTCAGGGGATATACAATCTGAACAATCCTAGAAAACACAAAAAAAAAAAACATTTTTTTTAAATTTATGGGGTAAATTATATAACCCCGCAACAAAAGTCCTTACCAAAGAGATCTTGTATGTAAATATTTTAGGCTATAAATAGAGTTGAGGGAACCCGAACTGTAAAGTTCGGGTCCGTACCGAACTTTGGGGTGTCCGTGACCTGGACCCGAACCCGGACATTTGAAAAAAAGTTCAGGTTCTGGTTCTGGGTTCGGGTATTTGATCCCGCCTGTTGAATAGCTGCAGGGCAGCCAATCAACAAGCGTTTCACTGGTTTGCCCTTAGAAGCCACCACAGCCATGCCTACTAATGGCATGGCTGTGATTGGCCAGTGCATCATGTGGCCCAGCCTCTTTATAAGCTGGAGTCACTTAGTGCTGCATGTCACATGCTCTCTGGCTAGTGTAGGGAGAGGATGTTGCCGTCGCTGTGAGGGATAGATTGCAGATATAATAACATCTCATCCTGCATTACAGAATGATCTGATTGTGGACTAGGTAGAGATTACTACTACTACTGCTTTTAGGGACAGATTGCAGATCTAATAACATCTCATCCTGCATTACAGAACGATCTGACTGGACTAGGTAGAGTCTAGTGCTTAGAGGGACAGATTATTGTTCTAAAATCATCTCCTAGTTCCATAGGGTCAGGTTCCTACTGTTGCTGTAAGGGACAGATTGTTGTTCTAAAATCATTGCCTACGCCTATAGGGTCAGGTTCCTGCTGTTGCTGTAAGGGACAGATTATTGTTCTAAAATCATTGCCTACTGCTTTTGCAGCCCTCTAGCACTTGCCAGGACTTTTTTACAGCCATTTTTGTGCTAAAAAGTTCGGGTCCCCATTGACTTCAATAGGGTTCAGGGTAAAGTTCGGGTCAAGTTCGGTACCGAACCAGAACTTTTTCACAAAGTTCGGCCGGACTCGCCGAACCCGAACATCCAGGTGTTCGCTCAACTCTATTTATAAAGTCTCTTCATGATGGAATCACAGTTTAACAGTTTTTCAATAGCTTAAAGCCAGCCTAAGATGGGTCCATCTGAAATTTAGAATAATATATGTATAGGACTTCAACATACTTTGCATGTGTCCCTCCATATCACAACTCCCTCCTCCAATGTATGCACCCAGTTAAGGAGGCTTCCCCCTGTTTGGTTTTTAGGAGGATTAGAGCTTGATTCCAGTGGGTAAAATAAAAGACATTGTATAACATGTATTATAATGTGTATATTTACCTATATATATGGTTTATAAATATGTTTGTATAAAATGTGTTTTTTGTTTTCTAGGATTGTTCAGATTATATATCCCATGAAGTCCACAATAAACAGGGTTTCTTAATTGGGTCAAATAATTACTTTAATTGTGTTTAATACATGTTTTTATTGATTTTATTTATGTTAGAAAACACTGTAAAAAACTTTGTTTGTTTGTCCTTCACAACTGTTAAAGTTCACAGTGTCCTCCGTCTGTAGACTTTTTTGATGTACAGGTAGTTATTACAATGTGGTACTCGACATACCGACCCTCTTTTGCCCCTGGCACCGTGGTGCCGGAAGGAAGTTCACCTCACCCCCCTCCCTCCCTGCAATTTTCTGGCACATGTCACAGGTCCCAGAAGATTGCCCGGCCATACAGAACGTGCAGTGCGGTTCACGCATGTGCAGTGTGCACCCGGCTGTGAAGCCACAGCTGGGTGCCCACAGTTATAATGCCGACACCGCAAATAGGAGGGGGAGAGGAGTGAGGCATTGGACGGCTGCATCCCTGGACCATGGGACATGCAAGTGTCTGTTTATTAAAAGTCAGCAGCTACACTTTTTGTAGCTGCTGACTTTTAAATGGTTGGAAATCCGCTTTAAATTAGAAGTGTTCCAATTTAACCCTTATTAATCCTTTTTTTTTAACTTTACTCAGCCCTAATTACTTCATTCTCCCCCTTTCCCTCTTTTTAGCGCTTATGTTTGTTTCAAGCTTAAAAGAAAACTTTTTCATATAATTTAACTGCAGTAATTAAAGTGATTCTAAAGGCTGAATGTTTTTTACCTGCATGCACTCTTCCCCAGCCCCCCTAATAAGTATGTGAGCCTGATCTTGAACCAGTGATTTGCATGAGAGTATCTACACTCTGTCTTCTCATTGGTTCAGAAACAGCAGTGAGAGCCATTGGCACCCACTGCTGTCAATCACAGCCAGTGAGGAGGGAGCAGGGGGCAGGGTCAAGTCTGTGACTACATTTTTAAAGCCGCTGCTGGCCTAGGCAGTTGGGTAATGATACACTGGGGCAGAGAAGGGCTCAATCTAACCAGTGACAGCTAAAAAAAAAAATAACAAATTCAAGTAATGGGTCAGGACTGGCAGGAAATTTTTTGCAGAAATGATTTATTGAGTGGGGTTTATTCTACCTAAGCATGTTCATAACTAAAATTTAAACAAGCCATACTGAAGTGATTTAGATTTATAGTTCATCCTATGTACAATGTCAAAGGATACACACTGCATCTGTTGGAAGCAGAAAAAGAAGATGCCATGCTGAGTAGCTACAAGTTCAATGACAGGTGCAATCTGTCACTCATGTAATCACATAATGATATATAATTAGTGGTGTGTGAGAGGACATATGTAAACTGTAAAATGTGAGATTTCTCACAGATGTCAATTGATACTAATACAATGTATGAATAATTTTCATTTTAAGTCTTCACAATAAATATTTTGAAAGAAATAGATGTTATTATATGATAGATAGATAGATAGATAGATAGATAGATAGATAGATAGATAGATAGATAGATAGATAGATAGATAGATAGAAATTGTAGGTAGATTGAATCTTGATCTTTATCTAATGGTGTGAGTGATGTTTTATATGTGTTGCAATCTATTGTGTCACAGGACAATACTGGCAAAGTTAAGTGACACTATCAATACACCCCCCCACACACACACACACACACAGTGGTGGCTAACCTACACATCTGTAACCGATACATCATAACGTGACACCACTGATCCTTTCCGGAAGCAAACACTTAGGCTCTTACGTATACAGGGTAGGTTAGCTGACTTTTTCCTGCCACTGGATTTCTCTTTGTCCCCACATCCTCTCCCTATTCAAAAGCCACATCCCACTTCATGAACCTCCTTCCTCTAGCTCCTCCCATCACTTCTACTCCACCTATCTTTGTCCCTCCTTTTTGCCTTCACCTTCTTATTTTCCCTTCCTTTCTGGTGCCTCTCTCCCGGGTATTAGCTCAAACCAAACTGACTATGGCAGTCTCGAAAGATAACTCTAACTGACTCTCACTGAAACTGATCTCTCTCAATGTGCATGACCTCAACATTCACGAGAAACGGTCACAATATCTCCATGCTATGCGCAAACAAAAGGCAGATATTATTTTCCTTCAAGAAACACACTTTCGTTCAAATTCCAAAGCTTATTAATCAAACATATCCGATTGTATTTCATACCACCAGTAGTTTATCAAAATCTAAGGGAGCCTTTTGACTGACCTAGAGGCTGTAACTAAGATCCGTAAATGCTTCAATGTATTGTGTTGTATATGTTTCAAAGATAACGACACACCAGTAATAAATGTGGCAAGCACTTAGCCAAAGTCCTTCAATCCAAACAAGCAGCCATGACAATACACAAACTCTGAGATGCAAGCGGTAACTCATTTGTGTCAAATGAAGATATAGCAAATCAATTTATACAGTACTATTCCACCCTATATAACCTGCCCTCTCAAGCTGAGGCTCCTTATGATGCATTAGAAAGGTCCCACTTATTTGCCGACTTCCTTCAGAAGTATAGCCCTAAATCTATAACTACACAAGACGCTAAACAGCTAAACTGCCCACTCTCACCAGAAGAGGTGCAACTAGCCCTTAAACACTTGAAGGTAGGCAAGAGCCTGTGCCCTGATGGCCTAACAACAGCCTATTACAAAACATTTGCAGATGAGCAAGCGGCGCCCTTTCTTACATCATTTAACTCCCTGTCCACTCCCACTACTAACCCTACAAATCTTCTTGGAGCCCACATTACAGTTATCCCAAAACCAGGCAAAGTTGACACACTTGTAACCAACTATAGGCCAATATCTCTTATAAATGTAGATCTCAAACTTTTTGCAAAAACCTTAGCCAGCCTTGGATGCCACTACTTCCCAAGCTGATCTCATGGAATCAGGTAGGCTTCATTCAGGGAAGAGAGGCCAGAGACAACACCCTAAAGGCTATTAATATCCACCATTGGCTCACATCATCAAATCTCCCAGGCTTCTTTTTATCTTTAGATGCGGAGAAAGCATTTGACAGGGTGGCCAGGAACTGTATGACTGCCACTCTCCAGGCACTGGGAATCAATGAACAAATGCTTCAGTTTATTCTATTTTTATACTCTACACCCATGGCGAAGGTGTGGGTCAACGGCCACCTGTCAGATGCCTTCCCCATATTGAACGGGACCCGTCAGGAATACCCATTGTCCCCCCTAATCTTCATGCTGACTTTAGAGCCATTTCCCCATTGTTTAAGAGCAAATGCAGAAATTAAGGGCATTCAGGTCGCCTGCACCACCTATAAAGTGGCAGCTTTTGCTGATTATATCCTTCTAGCTTTGTCTGATCCACATATCACGATTCCTAACCTCCTCAAAGGTTTTTCCCTATTTAAATTCATATCAAATCTGCAGAATAATTTTACAAAATCTTTTGCTTTTTATGTTACTCTGCCGCTGGATACACTTATATACTGCCAACTTCACTTTACCTTCATTTGGAAGTGAGATGCCATCCCTTACCTCGGCATCCAATTGCCAGAACATTTCTCTGAACTATAAGCGAGAAATTACCTACCCCTTCTCCAGAGCAAAAAAAGGAACCTCACTGCATGGAATCCTGGACTATTCTCCTGGTTTGGTAGAGCAGCAACGATCAAAATTAATGTATTAGCCAGGCTACTGTATCTCTTACAAACAATTCCTATAAAGCTACCTAAAGCCTTTTTTGCATCATACAGATTGGCCTGCTCCTCTTTTCTTTGGTGCTCCAAACATGCCCGACTTAGCTATGACACACTTGTTGTTCCTAAATTACAGGGAGGTATAGGTCTACCAGTTGTTCTCAGTTATTACTGGGCTTGTCACCTATCCAGAATTGTGGACTGGAACGTACACTCATGAATAAAGGCTTAGGTCCCGCTAAACGATACCTATTCCCAAATGACTTTACATACCACCCCCTGGATCCTCCCGCAACATGTACCAAAACCATATGAGAAACACCCTCTCATAGGCCCAACTATTCAAATTTTCCATATAGCCTGCAAAAAATCTAACCTTTGTTCCTCACCTGGACCTCTGACTCCACTCCAACATAACCCAGGCTTCTTCTTTCTTTCTGAGATTTGGCCTCATTCCCAGGTGCGTGCAGAACACTTTTTTGACAAAGGCTCCCTCCTATCACATACTTCATTATCTTCCCGAATGGTCAGACAGACATTCACTTTCTGGACCTACGTTCAGATTCGCCACTTCTTCAGCGGACAACACAACACAGCCCAATGGTCTTGTCCCCACACACCATTCAAAGTGCTATGCTCTAGAATTTCACACCCAAACGCCATTTAACATCAGATATTTATGCCATCCTCTTTTCAAACTACCAGATTAAATAAAGCAAAGCATGCCAATTATGGGAGAAGGATCCATAACTTGACTTGTCTGTTGAAGAATGGAAGTGTAGCTTTCTATCCCTACACAAGGGATCAACATATGATACAAGGGATCAACAAATGTATCTTCCCAGGAGAATGGTATAGAACCCCCTTTTTACTTCCCAAAATCTCCCGAGCAATTTCCTCCAATTGTTGGAGATGTGACAGAGCACCTGGCTCCCTTTATAAAGCCCTTCTGAAATGAGGTGTACAAATTGATAGCACAAATCACTACATACACCTTGGACTTTACCCCAGCGCAATTTCTCATACACTATTCATCTCTCCTGAAAAAAGTTTACTTCAAATCGCTAGCCATGCACCTAGTGAACGCAACCAGAATGTGTGTTCCTGCCTCCTGGCGCTCAGCAGAATCCCCCAATTTTTCAGACTGGCTTTGTAGGGTAAAGTAGCAGAAATTCAAAGGCTTATTAGTATAGCACACAAAACATCCTCTAAATGTACCAAAACGTGGGCATCTTGGCACCATTTCACCGAATCAGCTCAATTTACCCAACTAATCAAGGCCCCACCCTGATGACTAAGCCTGACTCACGTTATAGGAAAGTTAGACTTACAGATTTGCAGGGTGAGGGAGAGAGGTACCAAGATGAGATTGGTTGCCCCGTCCTATCTAACATCCCCTTATCCCTCCTTCTAACCCCTCAACTTTTTTCTCTTATATCCCCACTCCATCCTTTTTCTCTACCCTTACCCACTCTATCTGCTCCAGATATTAAACACCCATACTAATCAATAACTATTGTCATGATATCTCCCAAAAGACCAGTGAAGATGGTCGAGGAACAGTAACTTGGATATATTAGCTAACCTATGTTTGTTTATATTAACCTCTGTCAAAATATCTGTTCAATATCATATATATCTGTGTTCCATCTAATTATAATACTATACTTGATCTAAGACATGTAATGCTTGAATTCCTACTTATACCTGTTTTGTATTGTACAGCTCTATAAAACTTTCCAATAAAGTACTTGTTAAAAAAAAAAAAACTATAAGAAAAAGGACCAAACAAGTGGACTGTATTCAAAACAAAATCAGAGAGTCTGTAAGTCATCAAGCAATACCGATGGAAGGAAGACCAACCATAAAGGTATAATAAATGGCAATATAAATATATTTGTTCAAAGATTCCACCACACATGCCATTGGTTGCTCAGATATTGTATTCATCTCCACAATGAAAGTGTTACAAAGTAAAGCAGAATCTGAATACACAAGGCACTGCTAGCTATTCAAAGAGCTCCATCAGGATGAATCTTCAATAAGATGTCAAAGCTCCCTTACCTTATTGTGACTTTCAATGGTATTAGTGAGGTGCGCGACAAGGGATTCCATGAGTTCTACATCTTTAATTCTAGCGTATAGCTTAACAGAGGTAGGGGGATCTCTCTTTTTCCAATATAGCACCACCTGTCATCACGCTGCTGTAAGAATATGACGTGTCAGCTTTTTAGCAGTTTTAGATAGGGAGGGTGGGAACAAGCCTAGTAAGAATACTTTGGGGAAATAGGAAAAGCTGAAATCAAATAAACATTGTAAGTGATGGACTGACTGCCAGTATGGTTCAAGACACCTACATCGCCAGTATATATACATCATGAACCTCTATCTTTGAAGCATCTCCAGCAGAGGTCACTAGCTGTTGGGTAAATAGCATGCAAATGTGTCAGGGTTAGGTTCCAAAAATATTATGGTATTAGGTATTTTCCTTACAAAGTGTGCATATAGAGCTCTTTGTGGCCTGAGACCAAATCACTTGCCAAGGACAGTTCATCACCTATCACCCTATCCCATTTGTGCCATTTGTAGGCATCACCCATTTTTCTAGTGGAACCTTCATTAAAAGCATTGTGAAAACATGGAATAATAGACCTCAAAAAATTGTGAAATACATAATGCAAAATGCAAATATTAGCATGATAGCCAGAAGTCAGAAGCTAAATTTGGTAATCAAACAAGCCAGGTGAAAACCAGACAAACTTATAGTGCATTTTATGAAAAAACATATCTAGCACCTTAATAAAGTTCACTTAAAAAAACATTGGTGAGAGCATATATATAGACAAATCCCCATATACTGTATGTGTCCAGTATTGTCCATATTTTAATCAGACTTACACATACATCCAATTTGCACATATCCAAATGCCCAAACATGGGTTTCAAAAATCTGTCATTAGTGTGTATCACCCATAGGGACAGGGCACTTTCTCAATGTTTTTCACTGAAAACTGCTTCCTCATTAGTCACTTCTACCCATAAGCACCATGTGTAGGAGTGAGAGCACTCTTCTAGTATCTCCTTATTTTGTGAGGCAATTGCCCAAGCACCCCCCCCCCCAGACTTCTTTCCCTCAAGACTTCCATCAGTAGTGTGTTCATTGAGTAAATTGTCCACTTTTCAACATTTGACAAATTCCATCACTTTCACTCCATCTCAACAGGCAGTTTTATTATATATTAAAGGGCTTGCTGGTACCTTTCAATGTGTTAATGTAGCTCTTATAATATATTTGAGCATGATGGTCATTCATGTTTCTTGCTAGACAGATTGTTGAGCAAATTGGCATTGATAAAGAATTATCTGAGAACCCTGATGACCCATGAAAGTGCTTTGTACCTACCGGCTGTTGAGAGCGGTGTCCACAAGCTGATACAGTTTTATGAGTTAGGCAGCCCATAGATTATGCTATTTTCTTTCCTTGCAGCATGTGTGGAAGGAAAGGAAATTGCTTGATTCCCCAATCATCAATGTCAGTGCTGATGGGGGAATGCCTACTGCAGTGCCATTGGAGGGGGTGGGGGGTTTGAGGGGAGCCTTTCCAGCCAGCAGAACACAATGATTACTGCTAGAGGATGGATCAACTTAAGTACAACCAGCCTGCACATAGATGGCGCATTGTGTATAGGACCTGCTGCAGCATAGCTGACATACTATATATAAAGAAAATAAATGGACTTTATTACAGAAAGAAAAGTCCTGGATATATAAATTGGGTTCTGTGGCCCCATTGGGCCTGAATACAGAACTCAATTTTCAGGTATTCCTGGAACCATAGGATATAATTCATACAAACATTTAATAGAGTGTAAATATTTAGATATACGATACCTTGTCATATTCCCAAAAGTAGGCATGTACATGTGTCCTCTTATAAGATCAGCCTCAAGCCTTAATTACCAAATAATGTCAATTCACATAAATAAGAATACATAAATAGGGATGGTTAAAAATTAGCACCATAGATTAGCTTTTCTAGGGTGCTAGATATTATTTACCTGTTAAAGTAATCAATGTTTTCTTTCTATCCTTCCTTCCCCTTGTTTCCCCTTTTCCCCTCCCCTCCCTATTATCTTCCACTCTGGACCCAGCCATGGGGGAAGTCAGTCCCCAACATGGAGGCTAGGAGAGTGCAATTTGTCTTATATGTGAGAAAGAAGCGATTCTATTAGTGCAATAGCATGAGAAAGACAATCACGAATTGTTCCTTTAAGATGTGAGGGGGCGGTCTCCAGCCACGGCGGTGACGCTGTGAAAAGGAACGGCTGTGAACAGCTCATGCATCCAGACGAAGCTACACACCTTTCTGTTTGCGAAACGCATTGACATCATCAGCGGTCACGTGACGCCGCCCGCGATACCCCGGCAATGCCTTACGGATGGTGATTCGTGGGAGAGTGGAGCCGCGGGATGTATGCATCAGGGAAAGCGGTGAAGGAGAGCTGAGGCAAGCTGGATGGATGGCATACAGTTATCAGCATAATACGGTGCCAGTACCCGGAGGAGTGAAGCTATGACAAGTCAACAACAGAGGTATTGCCCGCATTACATTGACTAAGCATATGCAGGCACCAGGTGAGTGCTCACATTGCCTTATATACCAGCAATACTAACTTGTAAGGATTTACTCTCGTCCTTGTGTATGCAGCACAGCAATAGCAGCCTGGCAAATGAGTGATGCATACCAGGTGATATACTGCATACACACCCATGGAATGATGGTGATAAAGGACTGGATTGGTCTGTATGCCAAGAACCAGGAGTATTTGCTCCCGTCCTCTGCAAGCAATGTAATGTGAACAATCTGGCAACAGCATAGTGTATATTGGGTGAACTGCTGACCATATACCTATTGCGTGGTGGCACCAATAATATACGATCATTGTGTCATTTTGCTTCAGCCATTGTCCTGCACTACTTATAGGAAGGCACATGCTGCGGGCCTCTACATGAACTTTGGACCTCCAATATAGCTCTGCTTCACTATCTGCCAAAACTGTCATAGATATCTTGCCAGCAATATCCTTCTCCCTCCTCCCCTTCCCCTGCCCCCCATCCCAGCTCCCCTCTTTCCCAAATTGACTCGAGTCACTGGGGTTGGTTGCACACTAGGGACGTAACTTTATTCTTTCATGAGTTATTTACAAGTTTCTCTTTGTTTACAGCCATTGACATGTCGCTGAGGTTAACACATGCGGAGCGGATAGAAATTGTGTTGATGTTTGGTGAAAGCAGTAACTGGGTCATTGCAGCAGATTTCAATTCAAGACAGCATACGAGACCACCCATCTCCCATGCTACAGTTAGCAAACTGCTTGCTAAGTTTCATGAAACTGGTTCAGTGTTGGATTTGCCAAAATGTGGATGCATGAAATCTGTCACTAATGAAGAAACATCAGTGGCTGTCCTAGCTTCATTCAGCAAGAACCCACAGCGTAGCAATCGCCGCATGTCACTGGAGAGTGGCATTAGTCGAACATCCCTTCGGCGGATATTAGCTACTCACAAAAGACACCCTTACAAACTCCAGCTACTGCAGCATCTCAATGAGGATGACCCAGATCGGCACACTGAATTTGCAGAATGGGCAAAACAAAAATTGGAACAGGACCCTCAGTTTACGCAGAAGATTCTGTTCAGTGATGAGGCAAACTTTTATGTGAATGGTGAAGTTGACAATCAAAACCACCGCTATTGGCCTGACACTAACCCACATTGGATAGATCCCTCCAAGACTGTTGGAACCAAAAAATTGATGGTATGGTGTGGTATATGGGGTACAAAGATAGTGGGGCCATTCTTCATCAATGGAAACCTCAAGGCCACTGGATATGCAAAATTGCTACATGATGATGTGTTTCCCTCTTTATGCACTGAAGCTGGCACGTTCCCTGAGTTTTTCCAGCAAGATGTTGCACCACCACATTATGGGTGTCAGGTCCGAGCATTCCTAGATGAACAGTGGATTGGTCGTCGTGGGCCAGTTGAATGGCCCCCAAGGTCTCCCGATCTGACCCCCTTAGACTTTTATCTTTGGGGTCATCTGAAGGCAATTGTCTATGCTGTGAAGATACGAGATGTGCAGCACCTGAAACTATGGATACTGGAAGCCTGTGCTAGCATTTCTCCTGCGGTGTTGCTATCAGTGTGTGAAGAGTGGGAGAAGAGGGTTGCATTGACAATCCAACACAATGGGCAGCACATTGAACACATTTTATAAGTGGTCAGAAACTTGTAAATAACTCATGAAAGAATAAAGTTATGTTAAAACCAAGCACACCATTGTTTTTCTTGTGAAATTCCCAATAAGTTTGATGTGTCACATGACCCTCTTCCTATTGAAAAAAACAAAAGTTGGATTCAAAATTTCCAACTTCAAAATGGCTGCCATGGTCACCACCCATCTTGAAAAGTTCCCCCCTCACATATACTAATGTGCCACAAACAGGAAATTAATATCACCAACCATTCCCATTTTATTAAGGTGTATCCATATAAATGGCCCACCCTGTATATTAAAGGGCTTGCTGGTACCTTTCTATGTGTTAATGTAGCTCTTATAATATATTTGAGCATGACGGTCATTCATTTTTCTTGCTAGAAAGATCGTTGAGCAAATTGGCATTGATAAAGAATTATCTGAGAACCCCGATGACCCATGAAAGACTAAGTGCTTTGTACCTACTGGCTGTTGAGGGCAGTGTCCACAAGCTGATACCGTTTTATGAGTTAGACAGCCCATAGATTATGCAATTTTCTTTCCTTCCAGCATGTGTGGAAGGAAAGGATATTGCTTGATTCCCCAATCATCAATGTCAGTGCTGATGGGGGAATGCCTACTGCAGTGGCACTATGTGCTAGCATTGGAGGGGGTGGGGGGGTTGAGGGGAGCCTTTCCAGCCAGCAGAACACAATGATTACTGCTGGAGGATGGATCAACTTAAGTACAACCAGCCTGCACATAGATGGTGCATTGTGTATAGGACCTGCTGCAGCATAGCTGACATACTGTATATAAAGAAAAAAAAATGACATTTACGAGCAGGGCCCTCTGATTCCTACTGTATTAAAGTGTATTGTATTTGTACTGTTTACCCTCAAGTTGTAAAGTGCTGTGTAAACTGTTGGCACTATATAAATCCTGTATTATAATAATAATAATAATAATAACAATAATTTAAATTGATTTTCCCTGCTGCAAGCTTTCTTGAAAAAAAAAAAACATTGATGGCATTTTTGGGGTGCTTGGGCGGATGTTCGTTTGCTGAGCGCACAGTGGATAGCTGCCGGTTGTTAAGGAGTGGGCAGGGAAGCCAGCCACCATGTCCTTAACAATGGATGAGTCATCAACTGTCAGCAGGCTTCCCCGCTGACAGCTGAATGAAAATAAAAACATTGCCAGCAATAGAAAATTGGAACCCCATGACAAAATGTAAAAAAAAATGGCGCAGGGTCTGGTATGGATTTTAGGGTGAATCCCCATGCCAAAGTTCACCATTTACCAAACAAGTGTCAAAAAGAAATCAAAACAGACACACTGTTTTTGACAATTCCTTTATTAAAAATAAAAAAACAATGTCCCCAAATGTGGAACCATTGTCAATCAAGACACCCGCCACACAGCCGGACCCAAAAATAGACAGTTCTAAAATAGGTAAGGGAGCAGAGCCACCTGGCAACCTCACCTGGTGTCACGCCCTCTTGTGACATCACAATCCAGCATGCACCAGTCGATGATGTCACATGGGGTGGTGCCACCAGGTGACATAGCCAGGTGGCCCCTCCCCTTCCCTATTTAAGGACTGTCAGACAGAGGAGCAGGCAGTCAATGGGGAGCCTTTGTCGTGGGTAGAGCTTTTTTTTCTTTTTTCAGGTCCTGTGATGCGGCGGGAATCTTGATTGATGATAGATCTACATCAAGGGATGTTTTTTTTATTTTTAATACAGGAATTGTCAAATTACTATGTACCCTATACTCATTCACATGGTGAGGGGAGATCTGGGGGCCCCATTGTTAAAGGGGGCTTCTAGAATCCAATAAGTCCCCTGCCCACAGATCCCCACAACCACCGCCCAGGGTTGTGGGGAAGAGGCCCTTGTGTCCATCAACATGGGGACAAGGGGCTTTGGGGTGGGGGGCAGAGCCCCCTTACGCCAAAGCACCCCCCGTGTTGAGGGCTTGTTGCCTAATATGGTTAATGAGTGGGAGGGTGCTCACTCATCCCCCCTCTTTCCTGGCCTGCCAGACTGTATGCTCGGAAAAGGGTCTGGTATGAATTTTGTGGGAATCCACACCATTTTTTTTTTATTTTAGCATGGGGGTTTCCTTCAAAATCCACAACAGACCTAAGGGTCTGGAATGGATTTGGGTTGGAACCCAACCACATTTTTTTAAATTTTGGCATGGGGTTCCCCTTAAAATCCATACCAGACCCAAAGGGCCTGGTATGAATTGGGGGGACCCCATGCCATTTTTAAGATAAAGAATTCTGTTGTCGACAATGTTTTCTTTTTTTCATTCAACTGTCAGTGGGTAAGCCAGCTAATAGCTGATGACTCACTAGTTGTTAAGGATGTGGCAGCTGGCTTCTTGGTCTGATCCTTAAAAAAGGACATCTTTTTACTGCGCAGACTTACCTAGGCGGTCATAGGTGGGCCCCTGAAGATGTACATGCATACAAAACACGTTTGGAGGAGCCTGACACGCTGACATCACACCGCCGCATCTCAGTCTCAGAGCAGCAGCCATCTTGGTATGTTTGGTCGTTTTGATTTGTTTTATCCACATGGAAAAGTTTATGCTGTATGCTTTTAGTATAAATAAAAAATACTACACTATTATATGATCTTGGGGCTCCCTGTAGTGAGCTATTCTCTGTATAGGAGGAGCTACTGAGACATGTCTGATCGCTACTGAGTAACCCATGACCAGGATCAGGAAGGAAGTCTCGTGTGATAACATGATTGTTTTAGTCTGTTTTTACGTACTTGCTCTGGTGAGTGCATAGTGATAGTGGAATCAGTGCACTTGTAGATACACGTGTGGCATCATCACCGCACTAAGAAGCACTTTCAGTGATATTTATATGGGAAGAATTCTTCTTTTGGACACTTGAATATATTAATGTGTTTATATGTATGATATACTTTGCACTACTGGCACTTTATTCATTAACTATATGGACTCTTTTTGCATTGCTGCACTATTTTAAGCACTTTGGTATAATTTTGCAAGTAGGTATCTACTTTAGATTAAATACACTTTAGATCCCCCATTTTTCATTTAAGGTAAACCGGGGGTGGAGTCTTGGGGAAATTGCATATTACATATTTCCCTCTTAATAATGTGGCTCACTAATGCATTCTAGGTCTCCAAATTCTGGTAAAGGAGCCATATAAGGTCATATATATTGTGTATTGTTTAATCCTGCTGATGTAAAGCTGGTGGAATGCAGTATGACCAAGCCCACTATCCCCCTTAAAAGGTGATATCACTATGCAAACAACTGTGATTGGTCATTTTACTCACATAATAGCCTGTATACCACAGCCCAAGCTGGCATAGGCTAGTCACGTCTCCAGAGCAGCACCATGTAACATGTAAGCAGACAGCAGGGGGAGCACCCACACACCTCAGTATATGTATAGTATCAAACCTAAGCAATCCCCCCCCTCAAAAAAAGGGGGAAAGAAAGCCAATCCACACAATAGGGCATACAAAAGGAACCTTACCAGAGCACGAATGGCTGCACAAATAGACACAGGTCGGAAGGAAACAAAGCTAAGGGACCAACAGCACAATGTCTGTGCTGGTTACCAGACAGAGAGGAGACTAAATACCTGCACCTGAAAGGGAGCCTATATAGGGCCAAGTGCGGGAACCAAGGTAATAAGCAAATCATCCTCAGCTGTGCTCTATTGCATTTGATACTATATATATACTGAGGTATATGGGTGCTCCCTCTGCTGTCTGACCACTGTATATACAGGGAGACTGAACTAAATAAAGATATTATAATGGGGAGTAGGGGTGTAGTTTGTAAATCTGTAGGGGGTCCCACGCCTATAATTTTCCTATATTCATCATAGCCTGTATTAAATTGGATACAATTTTGGCTAGATGATTAGGTTTTCTGTTATTTATTGCAGATAATCCCGCATTGTGATATATATAGTAATACATCCACTTTGAGGAGCATGGCTTGGATTATCCCATCTTTCAGCTCCGATTGGCTGCGTGTGTGACTACTGGTCCCTTAGCTTAGTGTCCTTCTGACCTGTGACCTGTGTCTATTTGTATAGCCATCCATGCCTTGGTAAGTGTCCCTCTGTTTGCTTTATTATGTGCACTGGCTTTCTTTCTTTTCTTTTGGGGTGGTCACCTAGGTTTGACATTATACATTTAGGTGGTTGGGTTTTCCCCCTGCTTTCAGCCCAGTGTAACTGGGAGACCAAATCAATTACAGATACTCTTTTCTATAATGGGAAGTAGAGGTGTAGCTTATAACTTTTGGGGGGGGGGCCCACACCTATAATTTAAATATATCTATCATAGCCTGTATAAAATTGGACACAATTTTGGCTAGATGATTAGGTTTTTGTCATTATCTATTGCAGACAATCCCACATTGTGAATTGTATGGCAACAACTACATTCTTTGGAGTGTGGCTTGGATTGTCCCATCTTTCAGTAGGTGGAAGTGGCTAAGTTGTGCTAGGACCACAGTGAGACTTCATGTACACACTTTGTATCAATGCTGTGGTACAGTATCTCACAAAAGTGAGTACACTCCTCACATTTTTGTAAATATTTTATTATATCTTTTCATGTGACAACACTGAAGAAGTGACACTTTGTTACAATGTAAAGTAGTGAGTGTACAGCTTGTATAACAGTGTAAATCTGCTGTCCTCTCACAATAACTCAGCACACAGCCATCAATGTCTAAACCACTGGCAACAAAAGTGAGTACACCCCTAAGTAAAAATGTCCAAATTGGGTCCAATTTACCATTTTCCCTCTGCAGTGTCATTTGACTCGTTAGTGTTACAAGGTCTCAGGCGTGAATGGGGAGCGGGTGTGTTAAATTTGGTGTTATCACTCTCACTCTCTCATACTGGTCACTGGAAGTTCAACATGGCACCTCATGGCAAAGAACTCTCTGAGGATCTGAAGAAAATAATCGTTGCTCTATATAAAGATGGCCTAAGCTAGAAGAAGATTGTCAAGACCCTGAAACTGAGCTGCAGCATGGTGACCAAGACCATACAGCAGTTTAACAGGACAGGTTCCACTCAGAACAGGCCTCGCCATGGTCGACCAAAGAAGTTGAGTGCACGTGCTCAGCGTCATATCCAGAGCCTGTCTTTGGGAAATAGATGTATAAGTGTGGCCAATATTGCTGCAGAGGTTGAAAGGTGTGGTGGGTCAGCCTGTCGGTGCTCAGACCATAAACCGCACACTGCATCAAATTGGTCTCATGGCTGTCATCCCGGAAGGAAGCCTCTTCTAAAGATGATGCACAAGAAAGCCCATAAACAATTTGCTGAAGACAAGCAGACTAAGGACATGGGTTACTGGAACCATGTCCTGTGGTCTGATGAGACCAAGATAAACCTATTTGGTGCAGATGGTGTCAAGCATGTGTGGTGGCAAACAGGTGAGGAGTTCAAAGATAAATGTGTCTTGCCTAGAGTCAAGCATGGTGGTGGGAGTGTCATGATCTGGAGCTGCATGAGTGCTGCCAGCACTGGGGAGCTACGGTACATTGAGGGAACCATGAATGCCAACATGTACTGTGACATAATGAAGCAGAGCATGACTGGGCCGCAGGGCAGTATTCCAATATAATACGGACCCCAAAATCACCTCCACGACAACCACTGCCTTGCTAAAGAAGCTGAGGGTAAATGTGATGAACTGGTCAAGTATGTCTCCAGACCTAAACCCTATTAAGCATCTGTGGGGCATACTCAAATGGAAGGTGGAGGAGCGCAAGATCTCTAACATCCACCAGCTCCATGATGTCATCATGGAGGAGTGTAAGAGGACTCCAGCAGTATCCTGTGAAGCTCTGGTGAACTCCATGCCAAAGAAGGTTAAGACAGTGTTGGAAAATAATGTTGGCCACACAAAATATTGACTTTGGGCCCAATTTGTACATTTTCACTTAGGGGTGTACTCACTTTTATTGCCAGCGGTTTAGACATTAATGGCTGTGTGTTGAGTTATTGTGAGGGGACAGCAAATTTACACTGTTATACAAGCTGTACACTCACTACTTTACATTGTAGCAAAGTGTCATTTCTTCACTGTTGTCACGTGAAAAGATATAATAAAATATTTACAAAAATGTGAGGGGTGTACTCACTTTTGTGAGATACTGTATTGTCTATTTATATTAAACATATGCCCAGTAACTAATTATGTGTGTGTGGGGGTGGCGCTAAACTAGGAATAGTTGAAAAAATAACACTTGTGGCTGATTGACGTCAAATAAGATGCCTATATGTAACCGTGTGATGTGCAGATTGTATATTGCATCAGATCTATATACGGACTGACATCCAGATATCTGAAATGATTGAACAACAGGTTTTACACGATGGCGAGTGCCTTGCTTTTTATTTCCTAAAACGGTTGAGCTGTTCATCCTCCCTACGGTTGCCCCACTTCAAGACTCCCCCTGTGCACCCCCTGGACTACTGGACCCGGACCCCTAACCTGGAACGTGGAAAACGGTCTTATAGGAGCGGTGACCGGGACCCCTTCGTCTGGAATGTGTGATGCGACCGTTGGCGGGACATCCTAGATGCTACATTGCACCATTTCTGAGGCGTTGTTGTTTCTTCTTTCTGGTAAACCTCCACTCTGGAAGGGGTTGGAGTTTTCATCCTGCTGCTTATTGTCGTCAGTTTTTTTATTGAACACCCTGATTGATACGATACTATCTCACAAGAACCTTCACTTTGGACATCACCTTCTATTTGCTTACACATTGGACTTCTATATGAGTGACTGTACACATGGGATACATCACTACTTCATGAAAATATTTATTGTGGATATCAATCTCCATTTATGCACACATTGAATTTAAAAGGACTCTTTATATCTGACTATTTATTTATGTATTTTACTCATTTATTTACAAAATTAATTTGATTGTAGTTCATCCAATATACAATCTGCACATCACACGGTTACATATAGGCATCTTATTTGACGTCAATCAGCCACAAGTGTTATTGTTTCAACTATTCCTAGTTTAGCGCCACCCCCACACACACGAAGTTTCTACGATTAAGTTTGGTCGATATAGGTGGCAGCTTACTTCCTCATTGATTCTCTCAGCCTAAGCGCGGTAATCTCTCTTATAACAGTAACTAATTATGACTGATAGTGATAGGCATGTCAATATTTATTCTAGTGTTCGACAATGACAAGTTTCCTGAAGAAGTGGGTTATATCCCCCTTGAAACCCAACCTGCGTTGTAGGATTGTCATGAACAAGCCGCTCATCTGCCACTTTTGTGGGGTCAGCGAGATAACATGAGGAAGAGCGTTATATTGTCTTCTTTGCTTATTGTTATATTCTGGAATATTTAACTTCTTTTATGCTGTACAATAAAATTTTGACAATTTTATAACATTTTTGACATTTTTATACTATTTATTGGTACCGTTATAGTCCCTCTCTTAGTGGTTAGGGTATTTTGTGCAATGTTATTAGACACCAGTCTCTCCTAAAATGATGTGAAAGGTGCAACTGTTGTACTCCAGAGCACTCTGTGTTTTTGTTTATGCCACATAAAATAAGATTTTTGACTTATTTGTAAAATCCATTATCTGGAGTACAGTACAGGATACAGGCTTCTTTAAACCATTATGATTGGGTTATATGCAGCTACCTATAGGTGATTGTATGCTGACAAAAAAAAGTGTGCAGAGACTTTTCTCTATATGACCTCTCCTACTCTCTACAGCAAGCAAACAGAATCTTTCAATTGTGGACCTAAAGTGAAATCGGATTGGTTACTATCAGGATTGGCCCTTTAATCTTCACAAAAATGATTTAATAAATATGCCCACTGTCTGCAGCAGCCATAGGTAATATATTGGATTTTCACAAAACTGAAAAAAGCAACATGTATTACAATGTACCATTTAATTAAGCTGTGCAACATAGCAACATTAATGTTTGTCTACAAATATTTTTTTAAAAACTATAAAGTGATTTTAATACTTTTTTTCATCTGCAGTAGATAAGTACATCTAAAAAATAATAAAAATTCTCATTTTATCCTTCTGTATTGCTTTTCAACTGTTTGTTGGATTTGATGTAGCAGTAAGTTGTATTTCACAGTCATGGCATGAGAGTTCAAATCAGGAGCAAAAATGTGGCAGCAATGAAAATCCATGTACTTTTATTTAGATTGACTTTTATTCTGGACCTATTATATCGATTCTTTCCATTTAAAAAAAAAAAAGAAAGAAAGAAAGAGAGAGATAGAATAAAAGTATCGTCCTTACATATAGATGCTGTGCTAGGCTCAAAGCCATTTTAAACATTAAAGCCTCTCTTTCAATATACTAATGTATCCCAACTTCTCTACCCAGTTGCTCTAAGAACCCAGCTGTCTGATAGTTATACAATAATGGAACTGTGGCTTTCAAAGCCGAGTTATAATAGGAACCCCTATCTAAGCATAAGGTCAGGGCTGCAAATTGAGTTTGAATAGTAGTTTCGTTCTATAAGCCATTTTATTCTTCCTCTGGCTTTCTGAATTCCATTTTGTTGTAAAATAATGATTTTATTATGAGAATACTTGTTAAAGTAAGTTCTCCACAAATTAATGTGATCCGCTAAGGCCAACCGAAAGAATTTAAATAGAAAAAGATTGTAAACAAAGGATAAAAGAGAGAGAGAAAGAAAAAGAGAGACAGAGGTAGGCTAAACTAAGCACAGGCAAACAAAAAAATCAGTTAGTGACAACCTTGAAACCAGTTACATCTTTGTTTGATGTCTGTGAGGATCATGTAGAGTGCAACAAATTGTTTTTGTTCAGGAACCTGCATCTGATGTTGAATAAAGATAAATAGTGAACAAATTCAAATATTCCTATTATAGGAGATATGTAGAACCCAATGACGTAAAAGTTTTGGTTCTTTATTTAGAACATTTCAATTCAAAAAATTTACACTGAATAACAATGACAGCAGTTTGAATGGAAATTAATTACACTGCATTAAAGTTGGAAAAACAATGCCTAGAATATAAGTCCAGCTATCTCACTTTGTAGTATGTTCAATTAGCTGAGTGAATTAAAACCCAACTCTAAGGCTACATTTACACTGCCAATTTAGCATTGTAAGAATTGAAGCAGCAGTTCCTGCTGCCATTAGCCCCATTCATTATAATGACAGGTCACCAGTGGCCACAGTTATTCACGACTCTCTGCACTGTCAGCACTTACCTGTGGTGACTGCTGATGGATGCACACAAAGCGTGAATAGCTGCGGCCAGCAGCGACCTGTCATTATAGTGAACAGGGCCAACAGTTGCACCTAACTTCTGAGAGCTGCAGCAGGAATTCACCAAAAAAAATGCAATGCCTAGAAATAATTAAAATAAAAAAGTGGAGTTTATCCTCTGTCAGTTTGAATGACACTCATATTTGAACCTGCTCCCTGGGTTTCAACATCCTGCCACCCTGGATGGCAGGCTCCATCAAAGGATAATGTTGCTGAGAACAGTGCCACATCATTATGTGGCGCTATTCCCTGGAGCATTCAGGAACTGTGCTGGAGAAAAAAGATGAGAACATCACAAAATCACACTCAATACCCATGGAAAAGAAAAATATAATAAAAATAAAGGAAAATAAAGAAAATACCACGTGCCAATCTGGAGTTGGATTTATTCTATTAGTTCTGCTAAGTTATATAAAATGAAATGTACATTAAGAAATCACATCTATAAATTAAATTTTTTTATGGTAAAATTGAGGCATTTTCCAGAAAATAAGGCTGGCCATAGAGCCATGGTTTTCAGGAAAGAAATTTGCATGATTCCACCATCAGCATAGACAGTGGTGACAGGGGAGCCATTTTCTTCTCCCGGCGGGCGGGGTGGGTGGGGGAAGGCAGTGCAGAGAGAAAACAGTGATTATTGCTGGTGGCTGTAGAAGCTGCTTGCGATAATCGGAAGCAAATCTGTCAGGCTGGTTGCACCCAAGTTGATCGATCAATCAACTTGGTACATTCAGCCTGCCCATTAATGGTTAAATTTTTAGCCGGTTCCTGCTGAACCAGCCAAGATTCAAACTGTGGGTGACTTGCCTAAGTCTGAATTGATTTAGCCAATAATTTTCAAAAGGGGCATGAAGACAAAATAATCTATGGTAACCAAAAAAACAGCTATGGAAACAACAGTTAATGTGCATTACAATATAAAAACAGAACAAAATACAGTGGAGTTTGAACCTGAAATACACAGGTATCCTAGACAGTGCAAATAGCCCCTTTAAATGTAAAGCACATGCTACAAATACCTATTTATAATAAATGTAGGTAGATACCATATGTGTTCTGCAATGGCAAAAGACTAATAGGGTGTTCTACAGCATCACTTCTCCAAGCACCAAGCTCCACCCATCTTATCTATCTATCATATGCAGTGGTTCTGTTTTTAGTTGAGACTCTAGCATTAAAAATGAATGATAAGGTATAGTGATAAGTTGGCTATATACTGTATGGATCGAAATCCGTCCAGTTTGTCAGGGACCGTCCAAATTTCACTCAGTGTATGGGCACCATGGTTGCACACAAGTTGACTTATAGACCTGTGTACAACCAGCCTGTTGAGTTTTTTCCTGAATGATTAGTGGTCAATAATTGTGTTCTGCTGGCAGGGACAGGTCCCTGCCAGAAGAGCACAATATCACCAAGGGGGGGACTGACTGTGTTGAAGGGGGAATCAAGTTTTATATTACAACCTCTCTAACTGTGGCATTTCCAACCTGGTTTACAGAGAGGAAACAACTTTGTAGCAATTAGTTTTAAAAATTGATAATACAATTCATGTGCTCCAATAGAAAATCCTTGCCACTTACCTCATGAAATGTTTGTCCCTTGTATGATACTTCTGTCTTGTTTTTTTTCAACTAGCAGTAAATGAAAGTCAAAAACCCTCAGTCCTTAAATGCAACATCAAACAATGAGCTCCATCTGGCTCCAGACCTCTTTGTAAATGCACTAATCTGAACTAAACAAAAAAACAGTTTTCTATGATTGTTTTTCCATCTAACAGGCTAACTCAAGAAACTGAAGTGATAACTGATTTTAAAACAATATCCGCCTTCCTTTCTTCCTTCCTTCCTACCTAAACACTATTTTGGTGGTTATAAGTAAAATAATTTACTGTAGATATATTGGCTGGCTGTAGATTAAGAGGAAAGTTAAATAATATAAACATGACTTTACAAATGATCTGTGGCAGTTATAGACATTGTATCAATTTGTTTTTCTCTTTAAGTGTGCCTACAAATCAAATGCAAAAGAGCCATTTGTATGTTGTTCCAATGTTTAGCCCATTAGACAAATGACACTGAAAAGAATATTACTATGCTTCTCTGTGCCAAATTGGTAGGGTGTAATAAACCTTAGTCCAGCTCACAGAATTGCTTCATATACACTTTTAAAATGTGTCCCTGGCATTACAGAACACACTGCAATGCAACTCAACATTATTAAGCTATTGCAGAACATATATGCACAGGCTGTGCATCATTTTATTCATCATACATATAACAAAGGAAGATACATTAACTGAAAGGGCTTATATTTTAGCCAAAGAGTAAAGAATTATAGTGTTTCAACGCATGCCTTTAATAAATATTACATTCATTTCATTTGTATGACTCCATATGAAGATCCCATTTCATTTATCATATTTTGCTTTCAAGTTAAAAAGCAACTAATCACTTTTTATTGAGCATAGAAAAGGGCAATTTAAAAATGAAAAGTAATTGTTAGCTACTGTAGCATAAAGAGTGTGTTTGATGGACTCAAAATTATATAAAAGAATGAAGAACATCAAAACTGTGTGCCTAAATGGTAAATGTGTTTTCATATGTATTTTTTGTTATTAATAGTTATATCATAGATATACTGTACTATAATATATATATATATATATATATATATACAGGGTGGGCCATTTATATGGATACACCTTAATAAAATGGGAATGGTTGGTGATATTAACTTCCTGTTTGTGGCACATTAGTATATGTGAGGGGGGAAACTTTTCAAGATGGGTGGTGACCATGGCGGCCATTTTGAAGTCGGACATTTTGAATCCAACTTTTGTTTTTTCATTAGGAAGAGGGTCATGTGACACATCAAACTTTTTGGGAATTTCACAAGAAAAACAATGGTGTGCTTGGTTTTAATGTAACTTTATTCTTTCATGAGTTATTTACAAGTTTCTTACCACTGATAAAATGTGTTCAATGTGCTGCCCATTGTGTTGGATTGTCAATGCAACCCTCTTCTCCCACTCTTCGCACACTGATAGCAACACCGCAGGAGAAATGCCAGCACAGGCTTCCAGTATCCATAGTTTCAGGTGCTGCACATCTCGTATCTTCACAGCATAGACAATTGCGTTCAGATGACCCCAAAGATAAAAGTCTAAGGGGGTCAGATCGGGAGACCTTGGGGGCCATTCAACTGGATTGGTCGTCATGGGCCAGTTGAATGGAAGTACCTTTTAGTGACTGTACAACTAAAATGTCAGTTGAAGCAGTGATTTTTGGCACCAGCATCTCAATGGTCATTTGTGCTTCTAATTCCATGTAGAGAAGGTAAGGATGTTGATTAGAAGTATATAAATTAAAGTGGTTGTCATCTCTGGACAACCACTTTAATCTACAGGTAAGCCTATAATAAGGCTTACCTGTAGGTTTCCTACGTATCTCCTAAACCTGCCTGGGTTAGGAGATATACAGTGTACTTGCATGTGCTGATGTCATTGGGCACATGCGCAGTGAAGAAACTACCTCCGTGCCGTTTCTACACTGAAATTGTGCCGCGATTGGTGGCTCCGGCGCATGTGCGCAAGAGTGACGTCACATGGCCCTGGCCAATCATAGAGCCAGAGTCCGAGGCCCCGGGAGCAAGAGGGGTGAAAATGGATGCGGCCTGGGCAATGCATACTAGCCTATGCATACTAGTATGCTTTTACATTGAAGGGTAATAAGGAGGGTTTACTTCCTCTTCAATGTTAAGGATTAGGATACATTTAGAATTAAGGATTAAGTTAAGGGTTAAGGCTGGGATTGAGGGAGGTAGGTGTTAAATCTAGGTTTTAAGATTAATGGTCCCAATGAGAACACAGACAGAGAGAAAGTCAAGTTTGTAACTTTTCTTTGTTCTTCCAGGAGTTGATCAAAGGCAGTAACTCCTCAGTGATGAAATATGTTCACACAGGCACACTTTACTGGTGCATCTTTACTTATTTGCACCTCCTGCTGAATCCATCTGGTCTCTGTCAACTCAAATCATGACAACTGCACACACCCTAAGTTACATTTTTTATCATGATAGATGTCAATAAAACTATAAAAGATCTTTATTTGTTTGCTCACAGTTTAACATATAAATATATCTTTGATGAAGAATGTAAAAAAAAATAAAACAAAGTTATCTGAACAAATGAAACACTTTACAATGAATGCATTTAGAGCCCTAAGAGATCTGATAATTCTATATGACGAGGGTGCAATTGACTTTGACTGCCCAATTGAGATGACACAGAGTAACACTGATGATTCTCTGCACAGAATCACTTCTTTCAAACCAAAATCTCGACACTTTCCTGACCTTTCGGTTCATCCTAATGTATGGGTATTTCTTCAGCAAACTAGCAAACACAGACGGTCAGATGGTGGCACACTTTCCCTTCTAACCTATCACATGAGCAACACTCAGCTTTACAACAACTGTGGGCACAGGAGGATCTGATTATAAAACCATCAGACAAAGATTATGGTCAGACATTGTTATAATGTTCCACAATCAGTACCAGAAAATGTGCCTAGTTGTGTTACAGAACAGACAGTGTTATTGTCCTATTGATCCCAAACAAGTGTCCTCCTTTGGAATTGAATTCCACACATTATGTGCTGAAGCCTTCATGGATGGGCTGATTGATAAAGACACATTAGACTATCTTTGAACAAACATCCATGGGTACCTACATTTTGCACTTTGCCTAACGTTCATTAAAACGTAAAAAACCCAGGTAGGCCCATGATTTCTGGTATTGGTTCTTTGACTGAACATGCTAGCAGATTTATAAATTAATTTATTCTTCCCCATGTAACCAGACTCCCATCCTATATACGCGACATGTCCGATCTGTTAAAGCATGTGCAAGGTATTCATGTTTCCCTGGGCTCCCTACTTGTTGCTGTGGATATAGAGGCCCTATACTAAAGTATCCCGCACAAGCACGGCATTCATGTGTGAGTCCTTCCTCATGGAAAAGGATAGAGCCACCTGGCCTCTTAATAGGTTCATTCTCAAGTAACTCACATTTATTTTGACTAAGAATTATTTTACATTTCTGAATCAACTGTTTTTGCAGATTCAAGGTGTCGCCAAGGGTACATGCTGTGCACAATCCTATGAGAATCTATCCTTGGGGGTTGGGGGAGAGTGGTCTTCTGGGGTGACAATTTTGTACCATGGATGCCATTCATCTTATATTGGTTCTGGATCATTCTTGATCTCTTGATTACATAGACAGGTTTAGACATACAGCTATGCTCCTTTTTGGAGGCACTAAATATCAATGAATAAAATTTGAGGTTTACACATACTTACAGTAAGGCTAAAGTATCCTTTCTGGACTTGGAGATCATCATTGAACCAGATGACTATATAGCCACTGATCTGTATCACAAACCCAATGTGGGAGATATGCTATTCCAGCGCTCTTCCTGCTCCCCAAATTAAGAGCATTCCATATGCACAATATTTGCGGATGCGCTGAAATTGTACATCTGATGTAGGTTTCAAAAAGCAAAAGGACTTGCTACAACAACTTTTACTGGCCAGGGGATATTCCCGTACCATTCTTAAAAAAGTTTACGACAATCCTTTAACTTGAACGAGAACTTCCTTGCTATATAATGTTACCCCTAAGAAGGACTCTAGCACCGAAAAGTGAAAAAATACCTCACTCACATGGCACATATTGATGTAGTGGGTGCCAAAGACCCCCCTGGGTTACTGAGGTCCCTGGCATAAATCTCAAACTTTTGCTAATTGCACGACACAAGGTATAGTTTATATTATGCTTTGTTGATGCAAATCATTTAAGTAGGAAAAACAATTAGGCAATTCAGGCAAAGAATTGGAGAACATGTTTACTATTCAGGAAACAATACAATTCTGACACCTGTTACCAGACATATTGGTCTTTACCATAAATATGATAATACTATGATCTCCTTCTTTGTCTTGGAAGTTATCCCACCTGACCCACGAGGGGGTGACTGGGATAAGCGTATCCTACAATGTGAAACTTTATGGATCAAGTGACTGAACACTATGGTCCCTCCTGGAATTAATGAGATGAATATGTATAAACCTTTTTTATAAGAGTCTATCTCAGATCATGGCAGGTTCAGTAAGGCTCTATTAGGGATTTGTAAATATGGAATCAACATGATCAGAATGAATATTGATATGTTTCCTGGGTGGGGAGCACTATATTTCAGGATAATCGTCTCCGAATGTACAGGTTTTCTAATTAAAAAACAAAAAACAAAAATAAGTATTGATTATTTTGGTTTTACTCTGCAATTTACTGGTTGCTTTGATATAGTCATTTATCTTGATGTATCTATGTTTTTATTGTCTGTATTGATCATGTGTCAAGATCAGGTCTCATTGATCAGGTGTCAAGATGTTGGACAATCACCGACTTCAGAGGTGTTTTGGCAATTCTAATTCTAAGAGGGCTTTTGGTTTGTCTTTTTAATCTATGACACACCCCAGCCCTTAGTGGGCACTTTTGGGCTGTTTCTCCTGATGGGAATGCAATCTCACCATGGGGCCCACCTGTGATGTTTCTCTGTGTATTGGGGTTCCTTCACTGCCTACTGACTGCTGGAGGATGGTCAGCTGTCCCTTTGCTTATGCTGCCTTTTTTGGGCAATTTTGGAATCAGGTCTGGTGCCGCCACCTGCCGATCATGGTGGGCTCGGCGGTACATGCCAGATTGGAAACTATATTTAAGGGTATTATTGGCGGGCTGAGGTGCTGATATCGTGGGGTGCGTTGAACCCATATACATTTTATGACTCTTTAGGTGAGCTGTTTGACCATGGAGCACATGTGTTAATTATGCCTGGACTTGTGTGGTTATACCCTGCTCTATTCATGTTTCTTTTGATTCATCTAGAAATCTATTGAACCATAAGATACCTTTGGGCTTTATGTACATCTATAGTGTTGTGGACTGTTCTTTCTACACTGTTGACCTCTTGTGGTTAATTAATTTATTGTATTCTGTCCACAATTAAAGTGAAATTTACACTGGCTTCCCAACATGCTGTGTACATCCTTATACTTTTCAAATCTATGTGGTTTTATACATACAATTTTTTTTTTATTATTCTTGGCCTAGATATGTATACAATGATGTTGTGGATAAGCCCCATTTGATTAGCATCCTTTCTTTGGATCTGGTGTGTATCATGACTTTAAAGATATCTATGGATGCACTTGAATAATGGATTCAAATTTATTATCAATATGTTAAATATTATATTCCCACTAGGCGTTATTTACTCCTTTATACTGCTCCCATACCCGCCGTGGAGACATTTGCCTTTGGGGTTCCACAAGTTGTGGGTTTCCTCCCTGGGTTTTGGCTAAGCCTATACATGCTCTCCTTAGTCAGATTGCTTTGTTCAACACTATTGATTATATGTATGCTTTGCTATTATATACTTGTCATGATTATCAACATTTTTCTATAGATGTCTTGATCCCTAAAAAATACTCCTGAAGAAGTGGATAGAACCATGTCACATGCTGTGAAGAAATGGATCAACCTTTTGCGGTAGACTATACCATCTAGTCTCTGGTATCAATATGTATTATCCTGTTAAGAGAGAACATTTAGTGCCTGTGTGTTGGCACAATTAGTGTGTGTTTTTTACTCAATTGATGTAATAAAATGATGTTTCTAGCAAAACTCATGTGTTGAAATTCATGGCAGTCTACACATCCTCAAATACACTTCTCGACATAATGTTACATACCCTTTAGGCCTCATATACATGGACTTTTTTTGACGCCGGCGTTTTCTGGCATTTTTTGCAGCTCTCCATGATAGTCAATGGCCCCATAAAAACACTGACATTTTTGAGCTGTAGATGGCGTCGGTGTTAGTGAGCTGAAACTAGAACCCATGGCCAGCGTGTTCTGAGGCTGTAACGTTTTGGTATTTTTTGATGCTGACGCTGCAAAACGTCAACAAACGCCAACTAACGCCAACAAACGCCAACTAATATTGTACCGGCGTTAACTGGCGTTTTTTGACGCCGACGTTTTTAGGTTGAAAAATAGCAGAGGGATGATTTTTTTTAAAAAACGCCTATTGACTCCGACGCTCACTAACGCCGATGCATAACGCCGAAAAACGCCAATTTTTTTCCTTGACGTCGGGCCCGACGTTTTGTTTATTTTTTAAGAAACGTCCATGTGTATGAGGCCTTAAAGTCTATTTATAGACTGTATATTTTACTTGCAGGAGCACATTTATTTATGAAAGTATTCGATGGCTTATACTACCTGTTTAATTGAGATATGGATTTCCATTTGTCTTTGAACCATGCTTATACATACAATGCATTTACCTTGTTCTTTTTTCTACAGATACATTTCAATGTGAATATGGGGACTTGTTACAAAGCCAGTTATAGTCATTAGATTATTCATTATTATGCAACACATTTCATGTTGTACCATTGTATCTGTGTTGATGATTACATACATATGATGACATTCATGCTGCCGCTTGAAAAAGGACCACAGGGTCCAAACCTATTTCAGTGTTTTAACAGTATGTGGGTATGCGATGCTACATCTATATTCGTTCAGTAATTGTGGTATCACATACAGTATCTCACAAAAGTGAGTGCACCCTTCACATTTTTGTAAATGTTTTATTATATCTTTTAATGTGACAACACTGAAGAAATGACACTTTGCTACAATGTAAAGTAGTGAGTGTACAGCTTGTATAACAGTGTAAATTTGCTGTCCCCTCAAAATAACTCAACACACAACCATTAATGTCTAAACCACTGGCAACAAAAGTGAGAACACCCCTAAGTGAAAATGTCCAAATTGGGCCCAAAGTGTCAATATTTTGTGTGGCCACCATTGTTTTCCAGTACTGCCTTAATCTTTTTGGCCATGGAGTTCACGAGAGCTTCACAGGTTGCCACTGGAGTCCTCTTCCACTCCTCCATGATGACATAAATGAGTTGGTGGATGTTGGAGACCTTGCACTTTTTCCCCTTCCATTTGAGGATGCCCCACAGATGCTCAATAGGGTTTAGGTCTGGAGACATGCTTGGCCAAATCATCACCTTTACCCTCAGCTTCTTTAGCAAGGCAGTGGTCGTATTGGAGGTGTGTTTGGGGACATTATCATGTTGGAATACTGCCATGCGGCCAAGTCTGAAGGGAGGGGATCTTGCTCTGCTTCAGTATGTCACAGTACATGTTGGCATCCATGGTTCCCTCAATGAACTGTAGCTCCCTAGTGCAGCACTCATGCAGCCCTAGACCATGACACTCCCACCACCATGCTTGACTGTAGGCAAGACACACTTCTCATTGTACTCCTCACTAGAGTTGAGCGAACCCAAACTGTAAAGTTCGGGTCCGTACCGAACTTTGGGGTGTCTGTGACCCAGACCCGAACCCGGACATTTGAAAAAAAGTTTGGGTTCAGGTTCGGGGTTCGGGTATTTGATCACGCATGATCAACAAGCATTTCACTGGTTTGCCCTTAGAAGCCATCACACCCATGCCTACTAGTGGCATGGCTGTGATTGGCCAGTGCATCATGTGACCCAGCCTCTTTATAAGCTGGAGTCACTTAGTGCTGCATGTCACATGCTCTCTGGCTAGTGTAGGGAGAGGATGCTGCCGGCACTGTGAGGGACAGATTGCAGATATAATAAAATCTCATCCTGCATTACAGAAGGATCTGATTGTGGACTAGGTAGAGATTTCTATTACTACTACTTTTAGGGACAGATTTCAGATCTAATAACATCTCATCCTGCATTACAGAACAATCTGAATGGACTAGGTAGGGTCTACTGCTTAGAGGGACAGATTTTTGTTCTAAAATCATCTTCTAGTTCTATAGGGTCAGGTTCCTGCTGTTGCTGTAAAGGGCAGATTATTGTTCTAAAATCATTTTGCTTCCTTTTGCAGCCCTCTAGCACTTTACAGGACTTTTTTACAGTAATTTTTTGTGCCAAAAAGTTCGGGTCCCCATTGACTTCAATGGGGTTTGGGGTTCGGGGTAAAGTTTGGGTCAAGTTCGGTACCGAACCCAAACTTTTTTGCGAAGTTCGGCCGAACCCACCGAACCCGAACATCCAGTTCTGTAAAGAGGAATGGTCAAGAATTACTCATGACCACTGTGCATGTCTGATCTGTAACTACAGGAAACGTTTGGTTGAAGTTATTACTGCCAAAGGAGGTTCAATCAGTTATTAAATCCAAGGGTTCACATACTTTTTCCACCTGCACTGTGAATGTTTACATGGTGTGTTCAGTAAAAACATGGTAACATTTAATTCTTTGTTTCTTATTAGTTTAAGCAGACTTTGATTGTCTATTGTTGTGACTTAGATGAAGATCAGATCACATTTTATGACCAATTTGTGCAGAAATCCATATCATTCCAAAGGGTTCACATACTTTTTCTTGCAACTGTATACTCTCAATTTTGTAAATTAAAAAAAAAATCATCAGAAATACGAGTTGACCTTTATGAATGATATTTTTTTTCTAAAACTAACTTTAAAGGCATCACTCAAAAATTATAAAATGTACACTGCACACTTGGATATATATAATGCACAAATACATGTATTAAAAATATTCACTTTTGATTATTTAGTTGTGCTGAACCTCACCTAAGTACTGCAATGCTTGATTAATGGAAAAGGAATGCACAGACAGTCCTCATTAAAGTACCGCTCATGATTTTCTGATTGTCATGGTGGAATGAGTTTTGCACAACACATGTTCAGAAGCATCCAATTGGAACACAAATGTCATGTTGATTTTCAACTTAGTTTTGATTTTGTTTGTCACTGCCATTTACGTAAACAATATCAGGAAAAAAGCAAGATCCTAGCTGAATTATTCAAGCACTTTCCCAATTAAACTGCTTTTTCTTTAGTAACACAGTGCTGGTGGTGAGTGAGACGCTTCTGTAAATAGAAAGCCTATTTTCTTCTGTATGCAAAATGTGGGAAATGTGGTCATCTATTCATCCATCCATCCACCCCACTATCTGTTCTTATATGTCACACCTTTATTTAAACCTAATTAATAAACTACTCTCAAATGAATATATGATTTTGTTCATAGACATAATCACAGCAGATGTGCAGTGTTTAAATATTTGAGAATTATAACTGTTATCATTGCTCTTGTGAAACTGTTATGCTGAAATTGTTTATACGATCTTCCTTGTAGAACTACAAGAAACATAATCCAGTAATGCTTATCTCTAGGTTTCTGCAGTAGTGTCACGTATCACTGGGTGCGTGTTTGTACAGGTGGGTCCTTTTAGAACAGGGATATGGCTTATCCCAACTATTGTTTAAGTTTCACACACAGTTTGCAGATGATTTTAGAACAGGGATATGGCTTCTCCCAGCTATTGTTTAAGTTTCACACACAGTTTGCAGATGATTTTAGAACAGGGATATGGCTTCTCCCGGCTATTGTTTAAATTTCACACACAGTTTTCAGATGATTGTAGAACAGTGATATGGGTTCTCCCGGCTAATTTATACTTTTTTCACACAGTTTGAAGATGATTTTAGAACAGTGATATGGCTTCTCCCGCTAATTAATACTTTTCACACACAGTTTGAAGATGGTCCACCTCCATTTTTTATTTTTTTATGTGATTTTTGTTTAAAAATGCTTTTAAGTTATTTCCCTGTCCCCATTTCTTTGTAGGGCACTTATCCGACCCTTACCCCCATTTCCCTCCTTTTGCAGACCTTTAGGACTTTCCAGGACTTTTTTACAGCCATTTTAGTGCCTAAAAGTTCCGGTCCCCATTGATTTCAATGGAGTTCGGGGTCCGGGTCAAAGTCCGGGTTCTGTCCGGACCCGAACCCGGACTTTGTCCTGAAGTTCGGCCGAACCAGCAGAACCCGAACTTCTAGAGGTTCGATCAACTCTAGTTGTAATGTTATTAAAGCTGGCTAGTGTCCCTCATGATTATGATTAAAATGGACCCTAGTAAAAGTAATTAAATATTGTGCACATAGTCACTACAATACTTTTTTTTTTTTAAATAAAAAAATGCTAGCCGGTTTCCACTACCTTCTCTACCTCACAAATGTTAGACGATTATTACCACACTCTCTATGCCATTTCTGACCAGCACCCTCCAGCTGCCACTACAGCTCACAAAGAAGAGGTGGACTCTTAGACAGCAGCAACCTCGTTACCCATTCTAAATGAGGAAACCATCAATTATCTGGAGGCTCCTCTCTCTGCAGTTCCTAAGTCCATTGCTAACACTCCCTCTGGAAAGAGTCCAGGTCTGGATGGGTTCATACCTATATTCTACAGATTTCTCTCTCCTCTATTTCTGCCATTTCCAACTAAAATCTTTAAATCCTTAGCAGAGGGTTTTACGCTCCCCCCTCAATCTCTTGAGTCCCATATATTACTTATAATTAATTCCAATAAAGATCACTCCCAGTGCTCCAACTATAGACCTTTATCTTTAATTGGAGTTATTGTAAAAAAATTTGCCAAAACTTTGGCTAATCGACTAAAACTGCTGCTATCTCACCTAATACATCCAGATCAGGTTGGTTTTGTTAGTGGGCAAGAGGTCAGAGACAACACTTCAAAAACTATCCTCTCACAAACTATACCTGTGATCAAAAGCCAAGGTAAATGGTTCCTGTACTCCGTCTTTCCCATCTACAATTGTACCCATTAGGGTTGTCCATTGTCCCCTCTCTTATACATTTTATCAATTGCCTTGAGACAGAACCCCAATATCTTTGGTATTACAGTGGGCCTTCTCCATTCAAAAATAGCCTTATTCGCAGATGACCTACTATTATACCTAATGCAGCCTCATTTGTCTTTACCCTCGATCCCTCTAGAATTTAAGAGCTTTGGCAAAATTTGTAACTTCAAGGTCAACTATCCAAAAACTCTTAAATATTTCTTTAACCCCTCAATGTATGTCTCAACTAAAAAAATAAATTCCCCTTTAGGATTAGTGCTACATCCATATGCTACCTAGGCATCCACGTACCAACAGAGGCTTCTCAGATATACTTTTCTGAATTTCATCCCACTCCTTCATAGAACCCAGGCAGATTTAAACTCCTACAGGTCAAAATGCCTATCTCAGCTTAGCAGAATCTGTGTTCTTTATATGGATATTATTCCACGCTTTCTCTACCTGTTCCAAACAATCCCTATCCATTTACCTTCATCTTATTTACAGAAACTCCACTGCCTATTCTCCAAATTTATCTGGAATGCGGCTCACCCTAGACTGCACTATAGAACGCTGACTCTGCCTAAACCATGGTGATGCATATTTTTACTTTAAAGCTGCTGTTTTCACCAGGATAATAGTAGTTCCACCACTGTGCAAAGGTTCCCTGGCCCCCATAGATCTGACCCTGCAGACACTTTGCATATGAGATCATTCACTCCCCTCCTTCCATCTATCAAAATACTTGAGCCCTATCTTTTTTGGGAACCTGGCCTTCACACTGACTCTTCATTTGTTAGTCCATGGAATAGACAAGATCTCTGCTGGGTTTCCCAAGTCCTTCTTTCCAACCTGTCACTGATCACAGCTAGCTTCCCCAGCAGCTTCCCATGTACCACCACTCAGTGAATGCAGAGAAAACAGACTGTCTCATATATTTGCTCCATTGCCCCGTTTTCAGCTATAACCACTGGACAGAGTGCTTATAAGGAAGGAACCTTCTGCATATGCTATTTCCCAGCTATAGTCTATCATTGTAGTTGAAGCACATCCAGACCTCTCTACCTACACACAGGCTTGGGAAGGAAAACTCCAGCTCACTGTAAACTGGGAAAAGAGCTTTATTTTGACCCACAAACTATTCTTATCAACCAAGATGCAAGAGAAGGGGTTCAAGCTAATAACTAGGTGGTATAAATGCCCTTCTGTTCTCCACAACTTGCTGGCACTTGCTGGCAATGTGGGGCCTCTAAAGGCACTATGCATTATATCTGGTGGATTTGTCATTTGATCCAGACATTCTGGTCGTGAATCCTTGACTACTACTGCAAACGCATGGCCTCCCAACTCCCGCAATCTCCCATGGTGGCTCTCCTCTCCATGATTCCTGGACCCCTTAAGTCCACCAAAAAGGGGTCCTCAGGCATTTCATAGCTGCATCCAGAATGGTCCTACCCTGCCATTGTAAAACAACTGATATATATATCTCTGCTCATGGAATGGGCAACTGAATGTATGCTGTCACAGGAGAATCGCAGGGAAAATAGTTCAGTTAAACCTGAAACTCCTGATCTATATTCAGCTATTTGTCTGAATTTCAGGATTGGAGTATGAAGATATTCTTCCACCATCCAACTAGCCATGATGGAGTGCCCTACTCTGCCTTCTTCCTTCCACACCCTCAGCTGCTCTTTCTTTTCTCATGTGCTCTTTCCTCCCTTTCTTTCCCTTTCCTTAAGTGATTTCTACTTAGCACCCACATTTTGGTTATTGGCTATATGCCATACATGTTCTATTTCATCATCTTTAAAGCAGATATTTCGCCCAAATGCATTGTGTTACCTTCTACTATTTTACCTGACAGAAACACAGCCTGGCTTATTCAATTGAACTGTAGCCCTCTAAACTCCCTCCTAGATGCTTTGAGAGAGTAATGCTTATTATATTATACCTCTCAAATGTAAATACCAGATTCTGAACTCACTTATCAATGTCCAATGTGCATAATCCCTTATTTTATCCGCTGAATAATCTATAACCATTGTACTTCTTATATTCCCTTTATCTGTACTTCCTTTTTGAAACAACTTTAATAAAATAAGATTGAAGTAAAAAAAACTAGGGTTGATTTTTTTTTTTTTTTTTTTATGAAAAGCTAGTGTCCATCCTGTCCAATGGTGTCTAGTGAAAGGGTTTAGATAATGTGCATGTAGTCACTACAATATTTTGGGAGTTTATTTTTGTGAAATAATAACACTCCAATGTAATTTTTTTTTTAAATTAAAATCTGGTTGGTCGTATGTTAAGCCTGACTTTATTGCCTTACATGTATTCTGGCTATTACAATAAGGCCATTGATCACGTAAGAGGGTGCATTCTCTTGTTGACATTTGTTCTGGTACTGTATATGTTTTTATAAGATGTTTAAAACTCTGCAATAAAAATTATTAAAAGAGAAACTGGTTGGTGTCTGTCATGTTCAAAATGAAGCCTAGCAAAAGTTCTTAAAGCGGATCTTCACCCTCAGAGCAATCATCCCTCCTATCCACTCCTCCTTCCCACTTCTACACAATCAGTGCTAAAGTCTTTGGGCTACCCCCCTGTGTATCACTCATCTAGTTGAAAGACATGCACTGTGCTCCCTTTGCCTCCTGAGATATGCATGTCACATATCCAAAGAGGCATAGTCTTTCATTAATTAAAGGAGGAGGGAGCAGGCCTAGCACATCATTGGGAAGCCTGCTAGTTGAACCTGGAATAGCCGGCAGCCTCTTAATCATGTCACAAATAAACATGGCAGTGTGGGACTCAGGGGTGACAGAATAGAAGAAGATCTCAGCAGGACATTGGATATAGAGGCACTATGTTAATCTATTCCACATGTTAAGGGCTTGCAAGTTGTGAAAAATGTACTTAAAGCAAGAGCTCTTGATAACCACAAGCACAGCAAGTTTATTATTGATCTCCTGAAATTCCTTTTGACACATGATATGTTTGAATTTAATGGCCATTTTTTTTTTGCCAGGCCCAAGTTACAGCCATGGGTACCAAGTGTGCCCCAGCATATGCTAATTTCTGCCTGGGTGACTAGAATTCCTGGCTTTTTGATGGGGGGGCATTGTCAGTGTATCTGTCCTGGATTCTGTCCTTGTTCAGATCCATTGTTGTGGATCAGCACAGGGGAGAAGACTGTTAACTTTGTAGGCAGCTATCAAGCTGAAAATACATTTGGGAAACTATTATCTAGTAAAGACTGGGTTGTATAGAAAGTTCACCGTAATTAACAAATGTTTGCATGCTTATAGCTTCCATCCATGTGCCTTGGTATACAATATTCCCAGGAGGCAATATTTGAGAGCCATGAGAATTGCCCTGAGGGGGCAGGTTTTGAGATTGAGGCACAAAATCTGAGGGAAAGATTTCTGAAATGGGGCTATAAGAAAAAAATTACTCAGTATAGCCTGCCAGAGAACCAAAGATAACAAAGATGCCATCATTTTTGGTCATGACAAATACAAATCCAATACAGGAACTACAACTAGACTCAGCCTCCAGTACACTAATATTATACCAAGAGAATTTGCAGGATGGTTTGTCTCAGCACATCCAGTTTGTCTTTGTAAAGGCACACTACCTAGGGGATTTATCCTGGACACCCACACATTATACGGGTCAAGTGGGGATGGAAATAGGGGTTCTTGTGACTTCTGTGAAATGTTAGAAGATAATATGCTGACTTTGTTGACTGGGAGGATCCTCAGGTTCAGGCAGGGCATGGGCTGTAGCACTTCTGATGTGGTGTACGTCATGACCTGTGTCTGCGGGACCTTCTGTGTTTGTAAGATAATTAGCACAGTTTGCAGGAGATTACAGGACCACATTTATGATATTTCCCCTTTCAATCTTAAACTCCTGATAAAGTATTTTTGTTTAATGCATGTCCATTTATTAAAATGCTGGGTGTTGGAGGTAGTTTTATCAAAGCCCCAAGGGCAGACATTTTGACCAAATGTTTCTGCAAAGGAAGGCAAGGTTGATCTGGGAGTTGGGGGCCAAAAGACCTCTAGGCCTAAATGACAGCCTGAGTTTTACCCCTTTTTTAACTAATTAAAATGTTTTGTGAATAATCCAGTAAATGGTCAATTATATTATAATTACAGGAAATGTAAATAGTGGTATATATGGAGGAAGGTAAATTTTGGTTTGTGTATTATTTTTTATTTCTGTTCAAAAGTTTACCTGTAGTTTTACTCCTGTCTCGGGATCTGCTTTGTAAAGGCTGGCTGTTTATATTTCTGATTTTGTAGTTTTTATTTATTTTTTATTTTCTGCAGTACTTTATGATATATTTTTGTTTGTTGGCCACCACTGTTGGGCCTACATATCATGTTGCCCTCTAGTGCTGGAAGTGGGGTTTTCTGTCCCTCATCTTCCTTTGTCAGAAGTGCAATGATGTTGGCATGCCTGAGTGCATGCAGCTGTTGTGACAACATCAAATACGTGCGTTGTGACAACATTGCACATGCACACTGCTATGTCATTGCACACAGCACATGTGTCTGTGTTCGGTGGCAATTTTCAAACGTATTTATGGGCAGATCTAGGGACAGGTAAGTTTGACATCTCTAAAGCAGCTGGCTTGACAGGTGAAACTGTTCAGGTTTATATATATATAAGCAACTTTGCTCCTGTGGGATGTGGACTTGACATGGACTGATACGTATATGCCATCTTACCACCCATTGAGAGTGGTAGCATTATGAAACAAGGCACCCATATTGACATCCATACCACTTGACATGCTACCACTCTCAAAGGGGACTAAGCTGGAATCTGCTTATTGTTGAAACACTTCATGTTATATGTGCAATTTACCTAAGACATGTCTGAGCCACTGTACCAGGACCAAGTATATGAGACATCTTGCTTTGAACCATTTGTTTGGTGTTCAACATCTACCATGCTTGAGTGGGGCATAGCCTATTACTCCTACTGTGCCTGAGTGGAGTTGGTGCTGCTGCTACAGTATATTAAAGCTTATAAGCAATATAAAAGTGAAAAAAATGCATTACACATGCAAGTTATGCAATTCCAGAATACAGAGTCGCTGGTGCTGTCTGTAAGAATTGTACTGTTCTGTAACACCACATACAGCTTCAAGAAAACTCCCAAGCATGTAATTGAAAAGACTGGTGCTTTTTTTCAATGTTGCCCTCGAAGTTTAACCAGAATTATATTTTCATGGCACATGTCCCCTTTGTTTGAGAATTCTTTATCCAATAAATTGAAAAATGGCAGAATAGATTTTACATATTCACCACCAATAATTTTCTATTTTGATTTTGAGAAAATCCAGGTATGGATATTTTATCCAAGCTGAACCTTGTAACTATGCATATACTATACCTGGCTGATACAGCTGGAAGCTGGGAATCACTGAAGTTGACACTGTTACTTCTGTGATCTCTACTTACTTCCAGGTCCTGTGTTGAGTGGCTGCCCTGCTGCATTCTGAACATAGGTTTTAAGTTTTCGAAAAATTACACATACGCTCATTCCTACTATACTCGGTATGCTCATTACTGAGCAAAATAGTAGGTGAAAAACAATAAATCCATAACAAAAAGAAAATTAATGGGATTTGAAGATACCACACCAAAATGTAAAAGTCACATTTTTATTGGTACAAACATATTAAGAGAATTTTAACATACAAAGAACATTCTTGACTCATAAGTTTTATTTAATAAAAGAACTGCATTTACATATATTGCCAGGTCTGTCGTCTGATACCAGTGTTGGGGCAAGGTAAGCTCTTGTGTATTTTAAGATGGACGTTTGTATTTTTGGGGTTCTGGATTACCCTTGTCCCTCTTTGGAACACTAATAGTGATAGAGATTTTTCTTGACAGGCATAACTGCCTGCACAGCCAATTGGGGAGTTTCTTATCTCAATGATGTAGTCGAGTTTGTGCTATGTTTTATATTATAGCTAATACTTTTTTTTGCTGTTCCTGCTCCTTTGGCATTAAATTGGTGTTGGTTATTTATGGAGTGATGCTGATTACTTTTCTATTTGTTTATTTACTTTCTAGCTGACCAGTTACATGAAGTTGATCACTAGGAATGATTTTGTGATGTAATAAGAGATGAATATGATCCCACTGATAACATTTGGGGATATGGGTACTTGTATGGTCTCATGAGAGCTTTTATCATGCATGTCTTTTCATGTCTTTGCTTTATAGCTGAAGATCTTATTTGGGAAGCTTTGGTTTAATGGTCATCTTATTTCCATCTCAATATTGGCTGAGGCCCCTTTCAAATGCAAGTATATTGTACATTTTCTGGATATGAGGACATCTCCCAGCTGGTGGTCTTCTGTAAGTACATGTGTTGATGAATGGATCATGTCATTAAGGCTGGTTGTCATTAGGGGAATTTATTGATATACTGTATCCATATGTATTCTAGCTCCCTGCCCCTTTCTGTATTTTGAGTATTGCTTGAGTCAATGCCAGCACACTCCATTGGTTGCACCTGCAGACTGCCAGTGATTGCCGCTACTCTTTTGATTCTTGATTAATTTGTATGTGAGGTATCCCATAATTGGATGATAAGCAATAGCCACAAATATACTTATTATGTATGTGTATCTAATCTGTATGCATATCTAATGTGTATTTTTTTGGTAGGTTACTCTTCTATGAAGGCAAGAAAGAGGTCCTGAAGAAACACTTTGTAAAAAGTTGACCTTTTGTTTGCTTTTCTGTAAACTATGCAACATTGATACTGTATAAACTATTAAGATGTAACTTACAGACTGGCATCTGCATCCCTGTTGTTTTTTTTTTTTAAATGTGGTTTTATGTAAGATGTAAATTAACCGCTTAACAACCGCCCTATAGACAATTGACGTCTACAGGGCGGTTGCTTAATTCTGGGAGGACGTCTATTGACGTCCTCCCAGAATCGCGGTTCCCGCGCGCCCCCTGGGGCGCGCACACGGGAACATCCGTGACCGTCGGGTCCGGGGGACCCGACCGATCACGGATCGGGGTGAATGGCCGCTGTGCGCGGCCTTTCACCACGTGATCGCGCCGTCAAATGACGGCGTGATCACATGTAAACAAGCCGGCGGAAGCGCCGGCTTGTCTCTCCTCTCCGCACCGATCGGTGCAGTGTGAGAGGAGAGAGGGGGGAGAGAAGACGTGCAGCAGCGCTGTGGGCGATGTGCAATGCCCACAGCGCTGCCTAGTAACAAAATCCTCCCCCCCACCATCTGTTTACCACCCACCCACCACCCCCCACCCGCCATCAGCCACCCACCACCCACC
>BLSH010112741.1:2280331-2326950 GCA_018402905.1 Glandirana rugosa
CAAACTTCGGTAAATGACAACTGACAGAGTGTTAGAGACAACCATCAAATAAGGTTAGTAGTTGGTGGGAAAGTCATTTTATTATGAAAGATCCTAATCAAAACTTGAAGGGGGGTCAATCAAACTCCAGTACAGGGGCACAAGAACTAAACCCAAAGTATAACTTTTCTGACGGGAGGACTTGGAATAAGTGGGGGAACTACATAAATTTCCAAAGTTAGTACAGAGGTGAAAGGGAAGAAAGGAGGTCTGACATGTATAATTCAAGGACTTCAGCGAGAACTATACAAAATAGGGGGTCTGGAAAGTTGTAAAAACAATGGGCAGAGACTTGAGCAAGATAGAAGATAGAACGAGTTCAGAGACGGGTAACAAAAATGTTGAAAGGTCTGGGGGATAAAACATATCAAGAGCGACTTCAGGAACTTAATATGTACAGTCTGGAGGAAAGAAGGGAAAGTGGAGACATGATTGAAACCTTTAAATACATCAAGGGGGTGAATAAGGTTCAGGAGGGCAGTCTTTTCAATATGAAACCCAAATCAAGAACACGGGGACATGACCTCAAACTAACTGGGGGGAAGTTCAAAACTAATCCTAGAAAGTATTATTTTACTGAAAGGGTGGTTGATGATTGGAATAAACTACCAACAGAGATTGTGAGACAGTCAACAGTAAATGGCTTCAAACATGCTTGGGATAAACATAAATCTATAGTCAGACAACAAGGTTAATTTATAAAAAAAAAAAATTGTAAAAAGAAAAAAGAAAAATAAATAAATGAATGATAAGGGGCAGACTCGATGGACTACTCAGTCTTTTTCTGCTATCACTTTTCTATGTTTCTATGTTTCTATGTTTCTATATGTGGTACACCACTTGAGGCAGAAATAAACCATTTCATTTATTGTCACTTATAGATTGGACAGGTCCCTGGATGGTAGGATGGTATATTCTATACACATGCTTCCAACGTGTATTGCAAGGGCAAAGCCCGCTTCTTCAGTAAAGACTGGCAAAAGGTTCTGTAAAAAATATTGGGAATGAATACAGTCTGAATCAGGAAAGTGGAGCTGCGGCCACTGGGAGAACCCACAGCACCTTAAAATATATAAATTATGCAAGGGATGATAAATATCTTCCCTTAAATAAGTCTGGTTATTAGAATAAGAATCCTTAAAGAGTCTAGAAGAGGTGCCTCCATGATGTGACCCCCTGGTCCAAAGTCACTAGGTCAACACGGATGTTCCCCCATAGTGCCTGAAAAAGCTGCATCATCACTTGCATAATATGCATATATGTACTCTCAATACTTTTGACAGAACCTTCTGCCAATCTTCCCTGGGGGCTTTGCCCTTGCGAACAGTGTCAGAAGCATATGTATGGAATACCCATCCTACCATCTGGGGATCTGTACATCTGTAATTTGCAATTTATGTAACTGCAGTTCTTTTATTAACTCAAACTTATGAGCCAAGGACATTCTCTATATTTTAAAATCATTTTAATATGTTTGTACCAATAATATGTTCATTTTAAAAAAAATGTTTTTTCCACAAATGAATTTTATTGAGAAATGAAAGTTCAAGTTGTACATATATAATGCGAATATAAAGTTTTAAACATGGGTAGATCAATTCTACAAAGGATCATCAGGTCATACATTCTACAGCAAATAATATAGACATTCAAAGCATTACATCAGATCTCAGCCCGTGGGCATTAACAAACAAGCAGACCCAAGGACCCTCTCGAAATCCGAGGAGGTAAGATGGCACTCACCAATACTAACCCCCTCAGATGTAATGGATCTCAGGGCCCACAAAACAAGGCTGTAGAGCACTATGTAGTATCTTCATATGGAAGAAATCTCTAGAAAAACTTGAAGAGATAGTAGGGGGGTTCAGTTTAAATTTTGGTGTGCTAGCTTCAAAGTCTCATTAGTTTTCTTTTTGTTAGGTCTTTATTGTTTTCTAGTGTCATATATGAAGGGATGTGGTACCTATAAAACCATTTGGACAATAGAGACTGTTTTACAACAGCCCCCCTCCATATTTCTAGTCAATAGTAGGTGAAATGCATCAGAGGGAATAGTTAATACAAGTGATTTGACCTATTTGAAATAAGAAATTGATTGGAGGATATTGGAGTGCAGTACATATATATTTTTGCTATATATTGTAAAAACATATATTGTAGAACCACAAGGTTGACAGAAATTGTCTGTGATCATGATTTATGCCAGCTATTAGGAAAAGTAAAGAACAGTCACTAAAATTGTCACTCCTGCACAACACTAATACCAAAAAAGCATACAAGACATAAAACCCCTACCACACCCATAGCGTCCCACAGCCTGTGATGTCTCCACCATGGGTTCCTATGCTGTCATCCACCCTCCTGTGCTTGCATGTGGCATCTGTGTGCAGCAGCTTTGCTTTTTACACACAAACAGTGCTGTACTGTGAGAGTGTGTGATTTGAATAAGCTGATGGTTCCCCTAATGCCCGGTACACAATGAGATTATCGGCCGAATGATTATCCGTTTTTTTGTTTTTTTTTTGCATGCTAATCTCAGATCGAATCGGCAGAGCTTACTTTAGTCACGAAAATTCTCGTACGACAGAATAAAAATTCAGAAGCGATGTGATGTGATGTGTTGTAGTGTATTTGTATTGCATTTTCGAACAACAACTGTACTGGTTAAACAGAAACCGCACTATCGGGCATTGTATGAGAGAATTTCTCCTGCATGTCCAATCATGTCCGGACGGAAAAAAACGGATGAATTGTTATTATCGGCTTTCGAAAGCTCTGTACTAACGATCCGATTATTGTACGATCACATTGAAAGCGGTATTTTCCGTATGATTTGCTGATCGTGTGTATGGGGCTTAAAAGACTTGATGTGACAGGCTCAAGTATGTTCCTTATGCACTGTATCTTAGTGGGCCGCAGTCTGTTTTTTTTTTTTTTTTTCTCTTCAGTTAAGTCCATTACAATGCACTTGAATTTGAGTTGAAGGCTTCCTGAAGGTCTCTGAGTGGAACTGCAGCAAGAGTGTGTGGTAGATGTCCCATTAATCCTGTTTGTTCTGGAATTTGCTCCTCATGATCTTTTATTATGCTTATGGACTGAACTCTGATCAATTGGGTGCACTCATTTTATATATACAGTACTTCACTGAAGTTGTCAGCTTTTATTATTTGTTTATCTTATTAGTGTCACCAGTTGTGCCATTCTTTGTACCTTTATATGTGCAGTATCTCACAAAAGTGAGTACACCCCTTACGTTTTTTTAAATATTTTATTATATCTTTTCATGTGACAACACTGAAGATATGACACTTTGCTACAATGTAAAGTAGTGAGTGTACAGCTTGTATAACAGTGTAAATTTTCTACCCCCTCAAAATAACTCAACACACAGTCATTAATGTCTAAACCGCTGGCAACAAAAGTTAGTACACCCCTAAGTGAAAATGTCCAATTGGGCCCAAAGTGTCAATACTTTGTGTGGCCACCATTATTTTCCAGCACTGCCTTAACCCTCTTGGGCATTGAGTTCACCAGAGCTTCACTGGTTGCCACTGTAATCCTCTTCCACTCTTCCAGGATGACATCACGGAGCCGGTTGATGCTTGAGACCTTGAGCTCCTCCACTTTTAGTTTGAGGATGCCCCACAGATGCTCAATAGGGTTTAGGTCTGGAGACATGCTTGGCCAGTGCATCACCTTTACCCTCAGCTTCTTTAGCAAGGCAGTGGTCACCTTGGAGATGTGATGGGGTCGTCGTCATGTTGGAATACTACCCTGCAGCCCAGTCTCTGAAGGGAGGGGATCATGATCTGCTTCAGTATGTCACAGTACATGTTGGCATTCATGGTTCCCTCAATGAACTGTAGTTCCCCAGTGCCGACAGCTCCAAACCATGACACTCCCACCCCCATGCTTGATTGTAGGCAAGACACACTTGTCTTTGAACTCCTCACCTGGTTGCCGCCACACATGTTTGACACCATCTGAACCAAATAAGTTTATCTTGGTCTCATCAGACCACAGGACATGGTTTCTTTTGCATCGTCTTTAGAAAAGGCTTCCTTCTGGGACAACAGCCATGCAGACCAATTTGATGCAATGATGCCTATGGTCTGAGAACTGACAGGCTGACCCCCCACCCCTTCAACCTCCGCAGCAATGCTGGCAGCACTCATACATCTATTTCTCAAAGACAACCTCTGGATATAATGCTGAGTATGTGCACTCAACTTATTTGGTTGACCATGGTAAGGCCTGTTCTGAGTGAAACCTGTCCTGTTAAACTGCTGTATGGTCTTGGCCACCATTCTGCAGCTCAGTTTCAGGCTCTTAGCAACCTTCTTATAGCCTAGGCCACCTTTATGTAGAGCAACAATTCTTTTTTCAGATCCTCAGAAAGTTCTTTACCATGAGGTGCCATGTTGAACTTCCAGTGACCAGTATGAGAGAGTGAGAGTGATAACTCCAAATTTAAACACCTGCTCCCCATCCACACCTGAGACCTTGTAATACTAACGAGCCACATGACACTGGGGAGGGAAAATGGCTAATTGGGCCCAATTTGGATATTTTTCACTTAGGGGTGTACTCACTTTTGTTGCCAGCAGTTTAGACATTAATGGCTGTGTGTTGAGTTATTTTGAGGGGACAGCAAATTTTACACTGTTATACAAGCTGTACACTCACTACTTTACATTGTAGCAAAGTGTTATTTCTTCAGTGTTGTCACATAAAAAGATACAATAAAATATTTACAAAAATGTGAGGGGTATAAAAATCATACACATAGCATTTTATTGACCACTCAGATCTAAAAAGCATAGAATGCTTTAATAAAAATATGTATATAGCAAAACAATAATATATCCATATAGAAATCCACTTGGGACTTTATTCATATAAAATCGTTTTTTTTATTTTATATTAGCAGTACAAAAAACAGAAATCTTCATCATTCCATAACAGCAACATTTCAAGCTCTTCTGAGTTCTTTTCAACCTAGAGACATACAAATTACCAAACAAGTCTGACCACATAAACACACACAGTAAAGATGAAAAACCATTGAACCAAAAAAGTAAAAGTTTATTGCTTCAGGCTTACTATTCATTTTTGTCTGTTTTTTTATTTTATTTTTGCTCTTAAATGTATTCCTCCTTTGTGGGCCCTAAGGCCAGGTTCACATATATCCGGCTGGGGCTTGCAGTCCGGAGTTCGGTGCATTCACTGGTTCAGGTGCGATTCAGGTGTGAATTTTTACTTGAATTCGCACCTGAACTGGACCCAAAAATGCATAGGACCTTTTCAAAACTGCAGCGTGGCTGCCCCAGACATGTGTGAACCATCTTCATTGACAGCCAGTCACATTCACATGTTATGCGAGTTGGATGCGGTTAGAAACGCATCAAATTTGCATATATGTGAATCCAACATGAAGTTGAAGTCTAGCCAAACTTCAGAAAACAGGAAAAAGTGTCAACCCAAACTTTATTATCATTAGGGATGGCCTGAACTCCCCCCTGTTTGGTTCGCAGTATAACTCCCGAACAGGGGAACTGTTCTAACACGAACAGTGAACCCCCTCTGAAGTCTATGGGTGCTGAACAGGAACAATGAAAAGTGCCCATTTTGAAGGCTTATATGCAAGTGATTGGCCATAAAAGGGGTATGGGGGTCTGGGTACTGCAAATTCAGCGAACAGCTGACCAGGCAAATGTTTGGCCCAAACTCATGCTCGGGCCGAACCGTTCGCCCATCCCTAATTATCATAATTATTTATGACTCTAGGTGGCTCAGTCACGCAGATATATGTGCTTGCTAAGGGTCCTCCTACTAAACATGAATATGTGTCCTCCATATCATTCTACATATCATAGCAACACAGTGGATTTTGGCTACAGTGTCCATTCTAAGAAGTCACCTATCTTCAAGTCATAATGTAACCCAACATGTTATTTTACATTTTACACAACTGGATTGGTGTGTTTGATCCATCCCTCTTAGCCTGGCACAGCCTCATTCTGCATTATTGTAACCTAATCATCCATGAGATGCAACATTCTTGCACATGTTACACAACTTTATCCTGCATCCAAAGGAACAAAATGCTTACTTAATCAAAAGTTAATGTAACCTCATGCTAAGTCAATGGCAACTTTTTTCTTGCATTAGAAACAAGCTTATTTTGCATCTTATGTAATTTCACCCTAATTTCTATCTGATTTCTGTTTCAATTTTTTTATTATTAAAGTATTTTACAAAAGAGAATACAAACTTATTATAAACAACCCATACAATATAAATTGCATATTAAGTAGATATGTATCGAATCATTGTTGTGCTAAAAAAAAAGCTCTTTGAATGCATGTTCCAATCCTTACTGTTAGTAAAGACGTGTTGCTAATGTGCATAGGGGGTTTCCCCGAATCACATTTTGTACTTCAAACTTGAATTTACCATAGTACTTCTCCAATTCCATATACTATTAATGATATAATATCCGAAGATTATAAATTCCTAATGGAATCAGTATGTAATGCTTAGTAATTTATCAATGCATTAAGTATTTACTATAGTTATCATTAATATGGGAAAACGCCTGTTCAATAAGAATGTCTCTTCCTTCATCCTCTCAAACCGATCCACATTACAAGGAAACATGCTCCCCATGGGGTGTACCAAGGATGGGCATGAGGACGCTCATATTGCTACAGTAAAGACTGAGAGAAAGGAGGAATAGAGAAAGAAGAATGAAAAGGAGGATAAAAGAAGAAAGATTAATAGTGAGGTAAGTAGGAAATGACCTCGCACTCCGAATTCAACATCCTGAAACTGCCCTAACTGGGTAGTGATCTAGAATTGCCAGTCAGGTACTTGATCCATGGGTCCCAAACTTTCTCCATCATCTGCATTTTATTATCCAATATCGCTGTCATGCGCTCATTTACCATAATCCAGGAAAGTTTGTATTTGAGTTGTTCAAATGGTAACACTGCCGCTTTCCAAGAGCTTGCGATAATGATTTTTGCAGAGATGAATATGAATGTTATGAGACGTCTCTGAGATTTTGAAGCCGTCTCCACATTACAACCCAGTAGAGCCTGCTTCAGCGATTTTATAAAGTTCACTTGGGTAAGAGTGTAAATAAAACTATACACCCTGATCCAGTAACATCTTACTTTAGGACATTGCCACCATATGTGGTACATCGTTCCCTTCTGCCCACATCCCCAGAAACATAAGGGAGATCCTTCCAGCACATAGGCTTCCAGCCTAACTGGAACCATGTACCATCTCAGGAGTACTTTTTAATTTGCTTCAATGATTGCAGTGTTCAGGAGTGACCTTGAGGCCCCTAGGGCTATAGTGTACCATTCATCTAGCTCAATATTTTCCTGGAGGTCTGCTTCCCATTTTCCCATATACCCCTGTTTATCAGGGGAGTCTGTCAAAATTGCATACATTTCAGAGATGTGTCCTCAAATTTTATCGAACTTCTGGCATAAATATTCCATTGAGGACAAAGCCTTTATATAAGAGTTCCGTGATATAGTACGTAGAAAATGTGTTATCTGTGTATATTAGAAGTTTTCTGAAACCGGCACCTGATGTTTCTCTATTAGAGCCTGTCTTGTCAATATTCCCCTATGGTCACATAAATTGGCTATACGCAACAGACCTTTATTAGTCCACCAATCAAATGTTCTGGGGGTGAGGCCTGGGGTAAAATCCCCATTTCTAAGAATAGGGGCTAATGGGGAGTGTTGAAATTTAAATTTATAGGATTTTGATAACCTGTCCCAGATGTCAAAGGAGAATGAAAGTGACGGACATAAAATCGAGGGCCGTTCTTTAGGTGGCAACCAAAGAATTTGAGAGACCAGGCGGTTTCGACACGCCCAGGCCTTCACCTGCATCCATATAGATTGGGGCTGGGTTGAGTGAAACCTGGTTAACTGGGCCGCATAATAATATTTTTGCAGGTCTGGAGTCCCCAGCCCTCCTTTTTTCTTAGGAGTGAACAGTGTGCGTCTATTCACCCTGAGGCCTCTTATCCCACCAAATAAATGACACAATTTTTTTCTGAAATGCTATCAACTCCGATCCGACAAGTGCCACTGGCAGCGTACGAAACAAGTATAATACTTTCGGGAGAACATTCATCTTGACAGAGTGTAGTCTGCTAAACCACGAGGGTGGGTGGAGCAGCCATCTGGCTAAATCTGCTGTGAGATGTTTAAATAGTGTAGGATAGTTTGTGAGTATAATGTGCGCAAGGTTGGAGTTAGATTGATACCTAAGTATAGGAGGGCCTCCGTGTGCCATTTAAAATGTTTAAGAGTTGTGAGCGTGCTTCTCTCCAAGGAGATATTTATGGCCTGTGACTTAGCATGGTTAATTATTAGTCCCAAGATGGTTGTAAATGGTTTTAAAATAGTGTATAAGTTGGAAGGGGTAGTAATAGGTGACAAGATCAGCAGCAAAATATCATCCACAAAGAACATATTATCACATTCAATACCTCGGATATTGATAGAGGTGCAAAGTTTTATTGCTAGCGGCTCCAAGGCCAGAACAAAAAGTATGGGGAATAATGAGCACCCCTGTCGAGTTCCTCTTCTAATGGAGATGGGAGTCGAGGAATATGCTTTGATCATTAAGGAAGCCTTGGGAGAGCTATATAAGACCCTAAGTATGGACATAAAGTGCAACCCAAAACCTGGTCAGAATGTAAAAGAGGTTATCCCAAGACAAGGAATCAAATGCCTTGTGTATATCCAAAGGCAACAATATTCCTCGCCTTGGCCCCCCTTCATCCCAGTTAGATTGTAATGCTGAAATAACATCAATAACTCTTGTGGTTTGGTCAGAAGCTTGGTACCCAGGGACAAACCCCCCCCTCCCCCCGCCTGGTCCAAGTGAATATATAGCTTAAGAAATGAATTTAGTCTGATCGTCAAAATTTTGGTCATGATTTTTTAAGTCCATGTTTAGCAACAAAATTGGACGATAGTTCTCTCAATTTCCATGGTCTTTTCATGTATATATGGCATGTTTTCCTGAGGCGGTAGACTTGTGCCTCATTGGATAATATTAAAAAATGTACACAGGTGTGGAGTTGTCTTGAAACTTTCTATAGTATTGGCCCGAAAACCCATCTGGGCCCGGAGCTTTAGAGGGATTCAGACTCTTGATGGCCTGTCCGATTTCTGCTACCGTAAATTGTTTGTCCATGAGATGCAAACGATCTTGTGTCAATTTGGGTAATGAAATATCTCTAAAGAAGAGTTCCATTTTACCTTGGTTGACCCGTGCTGGGTTGCTATATAACGAGGAATAGAACTTTGTAAAATCTTTTACAATAAGGTCTGGGTTTTGGGTCGAATGTCCGTTATTCAGTTTGAGTTTAGGTAAGGGGAACTCATTTTCTTGCCAAAAAGAAGGAAGGTTTATCCCCCATTGTATAATACCTTTGTCGCGACCAGCGTATGCATTTTTCAGCTCTTTCTCTTGCTGTGTGATCAAGCTGTCACAGGACCATTTAAGTCTGGCTGCTATTTGTATCAATTTACCGCAAATAGTAGCTTTATGGGCTGCCCAATTAATAATATAAGATGTGGCTGAAGGCAAATTCTCGCGAATGAACGTAAAGAGCTCCACCTCTATCTCTTGTTGTACCGCTGGGACATTTAACAACATTGCGTTGATACGCCACTGAGAGGGGCATGTTTTTTCCACAGATCAGAAATGGAAAGCTGACCGGGTCATGGTCTGATCACGGGGTGGCCAAAATTTTAGCAGATGTCACATTTTAGCAGAACCTATAAATATATGATCTATCCGCGAGTATGTATTGTGCACATGTGAATTATATGTATAATCTCTAGTGGAGGGATTATCCTCTTGCCATGCATAGATTAAATCATTACTATGTAGCAGCTGTGCCAGTTTACTACTGATTCTGGGTACGTTTTTGAATAGGGATTTATTAAGGGAGGATTTATCTAGCATTTGATCTAAAGGTAGATTACTGTCCTCTCCCAGGATCACTTGGCCCTGTACTTTTGGGTGTAATACTTCTAGCATATCATGGAAAAACTCTATCTGACCAGATTTAGAGGAATAGTACTAAATAAGGGAGACCAATTGGTCATTAATATGGCCCACGGCCACTATATACCTACCCACTTTATCTTTTACTATAGTGATGGGAGTAAAGGGTACCTTCCGAGAGAAACATATAGCTACTCTCTGTTTTTTCTAAGTTCCAGAAGATTGAGGATAGCGGACATTAAGATATCTCGGGGTTGAGGTCTTTAAGAAGTGGGTCTCCTGTAACATCAATATGTCTGCTTTTTGCATAGAATAATAGAGGGACGCCTTTGCCCTCTTGGGGGGGAAGTTAAAACCTTGCACATTGTGTGTGAGTATAGTATATTTAGTAGAATGTGTAGACGACATTGTGGTTTGTTAGAGTGTACTCACCTGGACACTGCTGCAGAGCCACCAGTCTCCCACGAAGAGGAGGCCAAATCAACCCAATAGTTTGTAAAGATATGGAAGGATGGGAGCCTGAGGCCAGAGTCCAAGAAAAGAATGGAAAAAAGGGAAAGTAAGAAAAAGTGGCAAGAGAAAACAAGGCCTAAGGCCCGACTCTATACTTAGCATAATAACTGTAACATAAAAGCAACAGGGGGACAAAGGCCCTCCATGTCATAATCCCGGGGGATCAAATGTGAGGTTGCCCCCATCCAGAGAAAGGAGCAAGGTCACTAGAGTGGCTTGTGAGTCCACCCCGACTCAAAACCTTATGTGCTATAAATGAACAGGAGGTTAGATAAACAAATTATTAACATTTAACTACATTGTTTCACGGGTCTGCTCAGGCCCTGACCATCTCTCAGAATGTCCTAGAGCAGCAGTGATAGGCTGCACAATCTGGCCCCTGAATATTGCTTAAGACTGCATAGCCATCCTAGGGACCTTAGAATAGCAGCCAATATTCTTCAGAACAATTATTTTTAACTTTAGTGATGTGGGCAAAATAAGAAACTGCAAGTTCTGCCAAACAAGTAAAACTACAAAATCGCTTTTAAACTATGGACAGCGATTCGCTCCATTCAAGTGTGACTCCGCCTTCATACACAGAGGAAGAGTGGAGTGAAAAAAAAGGGGGAGACACCACCCCCGTCTTGGAAGGGGGATCTGTGGTGGCTCAGGTCAGCAGCGGAGTATTTCCATTTCCTCTAAAACGTGGGTAAGACCAAATTGGAGAAAAGGGACGATCCACTTAATGAGAAGAAGACGAGAAGATTGGTCGGTCTCTTGTGATGATATCTTGCTCAAGAAGCAAATCTTCCCCTTCATGGTAGTTTGTAAAGGAATACTTTTTCCCTTGGTAGGTGAAGGAAAGCCGATGATTTATCAACTGTTGTAAAAGGGGTTTCAGGTTCTGGCACTTTTGCACTGTGGGGGGCAAGATCTACAAACAACTGTATGGGAGTCCCAAATAATGTGAAATCCTGACTGAAATCTTTTCCTTTATTCTGTAATAGTGAGGCTTCACTATTAAATCCCATGAAAGTCCGTCCGACCTGGGAGCTGTAAGGGCCCAATGTACCCTGTCCACCTCTAATTGATAGGGTGAGATATCTGGAATAAGATCTTTCATTAGAGCTCATATAGCTCCTTCCAGGTCAGTATGACTTTCAGGCAGGCCCCGGACCCTCAGATTATAATGGCGAGATCTGTTTTCCAGGGTCTCTATTTTTGCTAGTGTTCTGGTTATCGTTCCATCTACCTTAGTTCCAATTGTTTCCAATCTGAGCACAAAGCTCTGTATATCTTGCTTAATGTCATTGGTGATGATAGTACAGGCTTTAGATAGTTCCTGCTGTAGCATGGTAGAAAACTGGGCAAGCAGCACTGTTTCCCCTGCATAGGGAGCCAGTTGTGGAAAGGGGGCCCCATGTGCAGAGTTTGCTTGGCTGAAATGGACTCAGCTAGTTCAGTCATATTTCTGTTCATAGAGGACACGGGGGAACCTGCATGCTCCGGTAGTTCCAGAGGTGTGTTTGGGGAGGAAGGTAGAAAAAAGGAATCCCCCTGAGGATCACCATCATGCTCCCCCGATGACTGTGAGGGATCCCGTATTTTATCCCTGCAGGAGGATTCAGTAGCCTGTGATGAGCGTGTCTGTCCCTGGAGATTTCACCTCTTTTTTGACTGTCGCGAGGACCAGTGCTGCATAGCAGGGTTGTGATGACCTGCCACCTGCCGTGAGTGATCCTCCGTGCCTCCTGTGCTAATGATCACTGTGTCTTAGCCGGTGGTGTGCGGAGCTCGGTCACAACATGACTGTTCCCGCGGCCGTGTGCATGCCCACTCACTGATTTATATCTGATTTGATAGTTAATTTGGCCAGACCCCATGGTGGACAGAAAAGGCCTACAGGTATGGTATTTGCCTTAAAATATAATTTTGCAAATGGCACAGTGTATTTTGAACAACGCAGACCCCTTGTCTGCAGGGGCCAGTCTATGTAAAATGTGAACACATTGTCACATTGTCACATTTTTAGAACATTTTTAAAGCTAATAATATTCCTCATTAGTTCTGACAATTTTGGTTTAAGACCCTCCCTTACCGTCCTACATATATAAACTCCGTCCCTGAAAAAAAAAACACATTCAAGAAATGAGCCTGTCTATTCTGTGTCTAAGTTTTTTATGCATATCCAAGTATTCTGTTATGTGACTTTCATGGAAACTCAGCATGCAGTGTTTATACAGAGGATGGAAAACAATGCTTTAGAATGGGCAAATGTAAATATAAAAAACAGATATTCACTCCAAGGTAGAAAGAAAAGATTGCTCATCTGTTTATGGCAGCATTCTTGCAATGTGTATGCTAAGTGGGGTCTGCATTGCTATGCTATTTGACTGCATTCCCACAAACTTACTTGGAAGATTTACCCTCTGAAAAACTATGGACTCTCATATTATTGTCTAAAGGAACACATGGGTAAAGGGCAGCAGAATATTTGTTATGCACTGTAAATCCATATATAGGCAGACCCCGGGTTACAAACAAGATAGGGACTGTAGGCTTGTTCTTAAGTTGAATTTGTTTGTAAGTCGGAACAGGTACAATTTTTAAGTGTAGCTTCAGCCGATAAAACTATTTTTAAGCTTTTTGGATAACATACAATAATACAGGAGTGAATTTCCCTTCCTATGGGTAGATTTCCTGTCACTTCCTGTTGTCTCCCTCCGTTTGTAAGTAGAAGTCGTTCGTAAGTCGGATGTTTGTAACTAGGAGATCGCCTGTAGTCTTTTTGAATAAATAGTTGTTATTCAAAAGTGCTAATTCATAAGCGCTTTGGTAATCCATAGCAAACACTCAGAATCCATCTTGTAATTCATCACACATCAGTATAGTGGCATTTAATTGGTTGCTATGTGTTCTTGCTCTTAAGAATTAGTATATAGAAATGAGAACCTTTTAATTACATTAAACTAAAGAATCTCTCCACTCCAAGCAGCTTCTCCCCACTGCTACTTCAACCTGGTTGCTGGGGACTAGCTGAATTGTCCATGCTCATTGCCTGGAGGAAATAATCAGAGCTGCTACACACAGAATAAATCACAAACATCCATATTTATTGCAAAGCATCCACAAACATGGCAGTGACAGTCCCCATCCTAGAATCGGCTACTAACGCATTTCACCCAGTTAAGGCCTAGTGGTAGACTAAGCCCTTAGTGGGTAAAATATATTAAAGGGAGTGGTCCCAGTGTGGGGACTGTCAATGCCATTTTTTTGATGCTGTATAATAAATGTGGGCATGTGTCATATATCCAGTTTGCAGCTGCTCTTATGTTTGCTTAATGAGAGCTTTTTATTAAATTACTAATGGCTGTAAGAATGTTACTGTAAAGATTATATCTTTGTGCCCTACTAATTAATATATACTATATTCATGGTCAAATTCATTATAAGATGTAGTATTATGCCCAATGTCTTCCAATACTACAATTATTTTGGCATTTGTACAGTACCATGGATAACATAAAATATTAGAAAGCCAAAAACACCAGATGTGTTATTGTAGTTTTTTTGAATTAGAACTTGCTTTTGCAAAAATTACTGTACATTAATTATGCCTGTTCATTTTATGTTTTGTGTGTTTGCTTCAGTATTGAATTGTAAATGTTGTCTTTTATGCCAAATACAAGTACTTTGTTCTGCAAACCTAAAATAAGACTAAATGCTTCTGTCATGATGCCAAGAATAAATGACAGTAATCTGCAAGTAAATAAAAGAGCTAAAGCTGCTGCATCCCAAAATCCAGGTTTACCTTGACTTCAGGAAAGATTCAAGGATAAAGTTCATTGTGTTTACACAGCATGTAGGCATTAGGAATGCTTATATTCACAGCAGTGAATATATACATATACATATACAGCATATATATATATATTTTTCTTTCAAGCTGTTGACAATGAAATTGGTCAATAATACTGAATGCTCACAAAATAATTAACTCTAAAGATGGGCAGAAAAGTAAGAAGTGGTCTATATATGGACAAGTAATTCTTAAACTCAAAATATTATACTGTGTTAGTCATGAATTAAAAATTAAAGTGTAGGTAATATATATCATTGTCCAAATAAATATATTTTGCGGTGTGAACTTGGGGAATAAACCATGCCTGAAAAAGAATTGAATGTTTTCAAAAGCTGGCACCCCAAAATATATTGAGTTGCCAGCTAAAAAAGTCATCTTCATTTTTACATTCCCCACTAATTGTCAGCTAAAACGTAACTTATTCCTATCTGAGATAATGCAATAACGCTATAACTTTTGCGCAAACGAATCAATATATGCTTTTTGGGACTTTTTTTTTACCAAAAACATGTAGCAGAATACATATTGGCCTAAATTGATGAAGAATTTAGCTTTTTTACATTTTTTATTGGATATGTTTTATAGCAGAAAGTAAATCGTCAGTCTTTTTTTTGTTTGTAGCGCAAAAAATCAAACCACAGAGGTGATAAATTACCACCTATAGAAAGCTCTATCTGTGGGAAAAAAAGACATATATTTTATTTGGGTACAGTGTCACACAACCCCGCTATTGTCAGTTAAAGCAATGCAGCGCCGTATCGCAAAAAATGGCATGGTCAGAAAGTGGGTAAAACGTTCCGGAGCTGAAGTGGTTAAATAAGCTTAATACATTAAATGTGCATGAAAACAAAAGGTGTGCAAAGGCTTGCTTTCTTTAGAAGGCAGCAACATTCTGAGTAGAAAAGTCTGTCCCTTTCCAGCATTCTGTGTAGAAGGACCCCTGCTCTCAGTGCTAAAACAGTGGTCTCTCTGCAAAGGTCCAAAATACCCCTGGCTGAAACAGACCTAGATCTCTGAAACCAGCACAAAGCATGGGATTTGCTAATTACAGAGATGTAGGTCTGCCTTAACAGGGGGTGTGTTGGACCTCTGTAAAATGACCACTGTTTCCACAAGGTATCTTCTCTGCAGAGTGCTGGCAAGGAATGGGCTTTTCTACACTAAGACTTTTCACACATCTAGTTTTGATCAATATGGAATGCATTTAGCTTATTTACAGTGAAAGTTCATTTTGGCTTTAACCCTTTTGCTGTCAAGCCCTGCTCTCCAATTGTAACCTTAGGAAGGCAAACACTGTTTTGCTTTGTTCATTATTTTTATCCTGTTGGACTATGTTTTAGTTACAGATTTGCCTTTTTGTAAAATACCCCCCAAACCACACATTTTATGAAAGCACAAGGCCAGGTCGAATTTCCATCCATGTATGGGTAGGCTGGTTGTACTATAGTCATCTACACCCCCAAGCAGTGATTATAGCATTCTAATAGCTGGTAACCCTCCCACTGACAGAATATAATAGCTCCACGAGAGAGATTCCCCCATCAACACAGTCAGTAAATCAAGCAAATTTTCTTTTTTTTAACCTGTGGTTGAATGAAAGAAAATTACATAATGTTTGGCCTGCCTTAGGTCAGTGGCAGTGAAGGGGTTACATTACTGGCCATTTGAATATTAATTCAATTGTAGGTGATCCTAGAGAAAGAATTGCCCATAGGCTTTTTTTTATCTCTCCCTATTTACGACATATCTAGGACATATTGGGGTTGGGGTATCAGCTTTCGGGTTTTATTGTCAAACCTTAATTCAACAAGCTGAATTTAGAAGCTGATTGGCTACCATGCACAACTGCACCAAATTTTGCACTCTCTAGCTTTAGTAAATCAACCCCATAGTCTCATCTGTCTTGCTGCAGCTTGGGTCTGCACCCTTCTCCGTTTTTGGATGTAAAACTAAAGTAATATTAAAGGTTCTTTTTTTTTTAAATAACAAATATGTCATACTTACCTGCTCTGTGTAATAGTTATGCACAGAGCAGCCTGATCCTCTTCTTCTTGGGTTTCCTACCAGCGCTCCTCTTCCCCTTTGACCAGTGCCCCCATAGCAAGCCGCTCGCTATGGGGGCACTGGTGCATGCTCACTCCCGAGCCCTGCTCTATGCATCCAAAAGACACATAAAGCCACATCTCAGCCCCCCTCTCACCTCTTTGGGTCACTGGCTAATGCATAGCATGCATGAAGGTGAAAAACCTTAAGCCTTTACAACTACTTTTTGAGAAATCCCACATAATGTGTGGCAACTGCTTTAAATTACTGAGATAAAATGTTAACGCTATGTTCCCAGGTGAAGGGATTGTGATACTGCTACCCTCAAATGATGTACAAAGGTGGTAGCAGAATCAGGTTATTAGTATCTAATCAATACTGAAAATTTAGTTTTGGTTTAATTGTCCCTTTAAGATTTCAATGTTATAAATAATTTGAATTGATTTCAAAAAGAAAACTATATATATTTTTTTGCCGTCACGTTAATATTCACTATTACCAAACAAAAAAGAGCAAAATTTTGAAAGAAAAACAATACATGTCCAAAAAAATATAAAAACACAAATGTATTCATCAGTTTTGGCCGATATATATTCTTCAACATATTTGTGGTAAAAAAAAATCGCAATCGGCATTTATTGATTGATTTGCGCGAAAGTTGCCGCGTTTACAAACCATGAGAATTCATTTATGGTGTTTTCACAATTTTTTTTTTTTTTACTAGTAATGGCAGTGATCTGCGTTCTTTATCGGGACTGCGATATTGCGGCGGACATGTCAGACATTTTTGACACTTTTTTGGGACCAATGTCATTGGCATTGAAGGGGTTAACCTGCCGGGGGCGATCTAGGGGTTAACTGTGTTCCCTGTGTGTGTTCTAACTGTTTGGGGGTTGGGCTGCCAGGGGCACCAGAAATCTAACTGATCCCAAGTACAGGGATCAGTAGATCTGTTATGTCCCCCCTTACAGAACTGGAAACTGCCATGTTTACATTGGCAGTTCCCCATTTTGGCTCTCTCACAGGCAATCCTGGATCGCCGGTGGACATTGTGTCTGCCCAACCCGCGGCCCTGCTCGTGGAGTGCCTTGTATTCATTGGAAAAATGCAAGGCATTCTGTGAATGATAGCAGTATCAAGTAAGCCACCCCCCATCCCCAACCTGTTGTTACTATACAGAGGGGCAGCCACTCAATGCTGGACCTGGATGGCTGCAGCTTTCACTGTAGCATAGAGATCTGCAGGTTACATATGGATTAATCATGTGAGATATGCATACTTGTATTGGTCCAAGCTGGATCAACGCAACTATGCAATACATTTCATGCTCAAACTTCAGGTTTAAGCAATTTGAAAAAGGTTAATTTGTTCTAGTATAAGAAGACCAGTGTGGGTGCATCTGCATGCACATATTAATGCTCATGGCCCTGTGCGTAGGATAACCATTGGATGTTCATAAGCATTAACAGCTTGCAGTGTGTGTGCAGATGTGTATGCCTGCTGAGCACTGGTGTTGGCAGCGAGTTCTTGTTAACTTGTTACCTGACCTGCTGTACTGCATTTCTTTGTAAAAGCCAGTGGGCTTATGACCTGTTCTTAGTCCTTTGCTTACCTTTCAAGACCTCAGCTTGTCTGTTTATCTTTGCTTATTTCTTTCTGACTTCTGACGACTACTTTCTGGCAGTTACTAAACTTGGTTTGAACCATCATATTCAATCCTATCTCCTGAATTAGTACCTTCACTGCCTGACTGTTACCGACCTTGGCTTTTATCCTGGACCTCATTACTGCCTCCTGAATTGGTACCCCTGCCCTTCAGCTGTTACTAACCTCAATTTGTATTTTGTCCATGTTCCTATCACTTGCTCTGCATCTTGCACATGTTACTTTCACTTGTATCCTGTCAATGTTCCTTTCACTTCCTTTATCTTGTTACTGTCCAATGGTTTACAGCTGCCCGATCTATGAATCCACTTGTGTCAACAGATCCAGTCCTGTTTTTAACACTGGCACTCATGCCACTCTCTGTCTTTGAAAGCCATGTTGCCATTTCTAGGGGTGTTGGACAGGAGGTGTAAGAAAGGCCCCCTTTTTTATTTGGTCTCCACCAGGTAAGGCTTAACTACTTGCACAATGCTGTGAGTCAAACAAATAGAGCTTGCTCATTAGAGGAGTGAGCACATAGATGACTTCATTAAAATGCTTTTCCTTTATTATGCAATCAAAACCTTGCCCAAGCTGCATTGCTGGAACTCAGTGGCGGCCACCGCTCAATTTTTTGGGGGCGGCGGCAAACAAACCTCCCAGGCACCCCCCCGCACCCTTCCCCCTCGATCGGCTGATCAAAAAAAAGAGAAAAGCTGGTGCCATAGAAGTCAGCTAAAACATCGTTTTATTATTGCATGTGAACAACAGTCAAAAAACAAATTTAGGCCATGAGGGTTTAATCATGGCTAACAAATAAGTGACACAAAACAACTTAAATAGTGTAGACTAAATCACATGGTCAACCCCAAGGGTCACATGACCCAAAAAAAAGGGGGTGGTGGCAAATATCAAAACATACAAAGGGAGAGCACTATAAGCATACAATTGTACATGAATGTATATAAAAACATGTATCACAAAAATAAAAAAGGAACAGCATTAAATATAATGAAAGAATATGATGAAAACATATAATGAAAACGTATATACCTCCAGATATCTGTTTCTATTTAAATTTCTCATTTGTATGCGTTAGATGGTCAGCCTGGCTTCCACTTTTCAAAAAGTTTGTTGTTTGTTCGATACCACAAAACACATTTATTTATTTACCCTCTGGTGGGTCTAGAACACAAATATAATAAAAGAATGAATAAACCCAAAACAAGTGCATATAACCAATATTGAATAAACAATAAATGTGTTTTATGGCATCGAACAAACTACAAACTTTTTGAAAAGTAGAAGCCAGAATTTAAATAGAAACAGATAACTGGAGGTATATACTTTTTCAGTATCCTTTGTATCATACCCTTTAATTATATTTAATGCTGTTCCTTTTTTATTTTTGTGATACATGTTTTTATATACATTCATGTATAATTGTATGCTTATAGTGCTCTCCCTTTGTATGTTTTAATATTTGCCACCACCCCTTTTTGGGGGGGTCATGTGACCCTTGGGGTTGACCATGTGATTTAGTCTACACTATTTAAGCTGTTTTGTGTCACTTATTTGTTAGCCATGATTAAGGCCTGATGGCCGAAACATGTTGGCTTTTTTGACTGTTGTTCACATGCAATAATAAAACTATGTTTTAGCCGACTTCCCTGGCACCAACCTTTCTCTTTTTTTGTATGGACTACATGGAAGTTTATAGAGACTTCATAGGCGGAGTGCTGTGTTCATGAGGCTCACCAGACATTGCATAGTAGGTTGTAGCTCGGATGCACCTGTTCTCGATCGGCTGATCTGTTGATCATCCCGCACTACTTACCCCATCCAGATCGTGGGTGGCTTTGGCAGCTTCCCCACTGCTTCTCCTCCTCAGCAGCTTCCTGGGTGGCTTTGGCTGCTTCCCAGCTGCTTCTCCTCCTTGGTGGCTTCCCAGGCAGCTTCAGCGGTTTCCCCACTGCTTCTCCTACAGGCCAATCTGGTCGCTTTTCCTCCCGGCCAATCGGGTCTTAAGACCCGCTTCCTGATTGGCCAGGAGGAGAAGCAGGAAGACATTAGTGAATATTAATTAAGTGGGTGGGCTTGGGTGCATTGCTCTGCACACTGAGTCCACTCATTTTGAAGTCAATTAGAGCCTCAGGCTCTAATCACATGCTTCTAAAAAAAAAAAAAAACATAGAAATCCATGCAGCCGGCGCCCTGCATGGAGATTAGAGGGGAGGCACCCCTGCGCCCCATATGAGCAGCACTTTTACAGTACCTGGATTAGAAAACAAAGCTAAAATGGCAATTTAAACATATCAGTTGTGTATCTAGCTATATGCCTACGTTTATAACAGTTATAGTTTAGGTAGCATTACATTTATTTCTATCTATTTATTTATATCAGGACAAAAACAATGGAAATACCCAAATTAAAGTTGCATATTATAATGATCCATAAACCTGTGGAAATTTTTGGTACTTTGACAATTTTATTCAAGCTCTATTTGAGAAGCAAATTAGTTATTGACTTTGAAAGTGTTTAATACAAGACACGGTCCAGTTGTCAATACTTTTAAAAATGTATACATTTTACATAACGGATAATGTAATTTTAGCCTTTAAAAATAAAGTTTTATAGACAAGGTCAGAAAAGAACTATTAATTCTCACTACATGGTCATTTTTGTATTTCTTTGTCCTCTCTAAAGTCAGCTGTGACTCAACAATATATTTTCTTTGTGATATCTCCAGGTTAATATAGTGACCCAAGGTCATCTTTTGATAGCAGTTCACAATGAAATATAATAAATAGCTGAAGTACCAAAAACTTCATTCTGCTGCTGGCGCAGTATTTTAAAATAATGAAGTTGTAAAGGACCATAGTTGTACATTGTAGGATTGGCTAGAGGAGAATATAGTAAATTTCCTAGGAACAGCATTCTTGTAGTATACTCTACTTAATTGCATTTTTTGAATATTGAAGATGTTTTTTTGTCTGACTTCCCCTTGCTCTAGATTTTGGGCCATCTTGCTGGCCAGGCCGGAATAAAATGACTCTTGGGGTATGCCAAGAATGTACATTCTAAAGAAGCCTGCAAACAGACAGGTAAGTCAGTTTTACTGTAGAAAAGACATAGCATGTCTCTTCTGCAATATTGCCTTCTCCCCTTTTTTCATTCTTATGCTTACTTTCCCTTTATGCTTAGCAAGGACTTTTAGGATATCTTTTATTTGAAATAAAAATATACAAGAGGTCTCAGGAAGGGGTGGGGAGTTAGGCTTACCTTGACTTTTACTCAAGAGTGAAAATATATATTTAATTGTTCCTGGCTTTAGATATATGTCACATCCTTGTTTCTAAGCAATGTTCAGAGTTTAACTGCACCTTTGGACCAGAAACATGGTCCTTCTCCTTCTGCATGGAACAATACCCATATGTTTCTATGGACAAGCCATCTACCATTTGGACTCTTCAGAGGAATGAATGGAGATTTTTGCACACATACATAGTATTGGAAGGTTAAAAAAAAGTTGCAGTGGCAGCTGTGCATACAATTTGGCAGGAGCAAGAACAGGTGAGTAAGGCTCTATTCACAGTAGTGCAACTCCAAAGTCACGCAATTTCCAACTTTACACTGCATGAAACTAAGTCACATCAAAAATCGCACCAAAGTAGTGCAGGCACCTTTTCAAAATTTCTGGGACTTTAAGTTGCACCAATCTGAATGGGTGCCATTAAAAAGAATAAGGAGAGGTAGTCGGCACTCAGGATGATATCCAAAATTGTATTTATTAAGAAAACATGTACAAAGCTGTAAAACAGCCTAAGCATTTCGGACCTTAGTCCTTAGTCATAGCATGAGCCATGACTAAGGACTAATGTCTGGAATGTGTAGGCTGTTTTCAAGCTTTGTACATGTTTACTTAATCAAGAAATACTATTTTGGTTGTTATCCTGAGTGCTGGCCATCCCTTTCCTTACTCTGGTACACTGGAGGGAGGTGTCAGCAGCCCCAAGGTCTAAGCATCGGGCAGAGCTTTTATGTGGTAAGGTTGTAGTGCATACACACCTGTTTTCTTTGTTTCTTGTCATGTCCAAAGTCACATGACCAGTCACACTAGTGTAAATGGAGCCTAAAGGCATTGAAGGAGGTATTGGAGTGGGAAGGAAGTCAGTTAAAGGACAATTGTACAATTAATGGCACAGGTGTAATTGGCTCTCAAATCACAATACTCCTTCTGCTATGCAACCATCATCTTTCCTCCCCAAAACCATTTTTGTCCATACATTATCCATACATTATTTAGGTCCAGTATCTACTGTGCATGTGTGTGTGTGTGTATGTGTGTGTGCGTGCTTGTATATGTAAAATCCTAAAAGGCAACTTTAACCCTTTCACTGCCAAGCCCGGTGATCCACTTTTACCTTTAGGTGGCCAGATCTTGCAACTTTAAGAATTTATAAAATACCTTTTTTTCTGAAAGCACAGGACTGGTAAATTAAAATAATATTAAAAGTGATTTTTAGGTCCTGTGATAGTTGTATAAATACTTTAGATAAAATACTCATTATTAGCACAAACAAATACAACATAGCTTCCACAATTTATTCTAAAGCTAAAAGATAAAACTATACTGAGTTAATAGATAACAAACATTTTGGATAATTTAAATTGTACCTTTCTGCGATATGGTGAAAATTTAAGGTACGCAAAACTGTAAATAAGCAATTTAAACTAAACATCTGGATGTTGGCTTTACACTGAATAAGGCCTTATTTCTATTTTATTTTTCAATTATTTTACAGTTGTATTACTTTTGTTTTTATCAATAGGGGCTTTTGGGAAATATCAGAGGTCTAAACAGACCCCTGATATTTAACTTTTCAGATGCAGAAAGAAAGTGTGGACATTTGCAACATTTTAGTTCTGACCACAACTCAAACATCAAGTTCAGGTAATTCTACAATGCACCATGTTTACATTTTGGTGCAATGAATGCACCAAATTCAAAATGGCATACTGACAGTTCATAGCTTACAAAAGTGGAGATTATTAAAGGCGTTGTAAAGGCAGTATGCATTAAGATAAAAAGCCTTCTGTGTGTAGCAGCCTCCCTCAGCCCCCTAATACTTACCTAAGCCCCATCTCTGTCCAGCGATGTCCACTAGTCCCTCAGCCATCCAGGACTCTCCCTCCTTATTGGCTGAAACACAGCAGCAGCGCCATTGGCTCCCATGGCTGTCAATCAAAGTCAGTTAGCCAATCAAGAGAGAAAGGGTGAATGGCAGCACCATGTCTGGATGAGAGCTGCAGCTCGGCTTGGGTGCCCTCAGAGCAAGATGATTGCTGTGGAGGCACTCAACAGGAGGTAGGGGCCAGGGGCAGCAAAGAAGGACTCAAGAAGACGAGGATCTGGGCTGCTCTGTGCAAAACCACTACACAGAGCAGGTAATTATAACATGTTTGTTATTTAAAAAAAAAACAAGCCTTTACAATCCCTTTAATACCAACTCTCTTTTGGCGTACAGAGAAAAAACTAGTACAGACAGCATGCTGCACCAATTCTAAAATGCTTGAGAGACATGTTAGCAAAATCTGTCTGCTTTATGATTTCCAGGGACTGGCACCCCAGGGAATACAAGGGAGTTTATTCAGAAAAAGGAGGGGTCAGTAAAATACATGTATACCGACCCCTCCTCCTGAAATTTGATCCTCCTTCCTGTTGTGCACTGTCGCTGGAACCTCCCATAATCTGTTTCGCTCCTTGTCCCCTTAACAACCCACTGTATATGCTTACACTGGCAGAGATAGAGCACCAGAGATCAGAGGGCAGACATTGAGTTGTGCACATGATATAGAGTGGAGCAGGATATTTGACAGATTGGCACAATTCAGAGTGGCAGTGGCATTGAGAAGGTCGCTTAATTTTAATTGCGTGGATACAATCAGTGGCTAGTAAGTCACAAATGATAGCTATGCATTAATTCAGTAGGGTGTAGAAGCCCATTATGTTTTAAGTTTATGATCATGAAAGCCACTATGATCTTATAACAGAAGGGTAAGGCAGCTGATGTAGGGCATACCCACTTGATCATCATGAGCTCTCACCACTAAAATAGACACCCCTTTATTTTGCTTTTAGGAAAATGTCATCTGAAAACTGTGAGATCTCAGGGTAAAATGTGCTTTTTCACTCAGAAGATCTGTAAATGTCACATATACAGGGAGGGGTGGCCCTGGAACCTGGGAAGTAAATGGACAAATAAATCCTCTGCCCTTATTGAAGATGGCCACAGGTGAAAGAGCAATAAAAACACTGTTTATAATGCTTTATTATATTTTTTTATGATCCATGTGACCTTCCTGCCCAGACCATTTTTCAACTTTCAGCGCTGTCGCACTTTGAATGACAATTGCGCTGCCATTCAATGCTGTACCCAAACAAACTTTTTACCATTTTTTTGAGACAGATTGAGCTTTCTTTTGTTGGTATTTTATCACCACTGGTTTTTTTTAATTTTTTGCTAAACAAATGAAAAAAGACTGAAAATGTTGAAAAAAAAGTTTTTTCTTTATTTGGGTTACAACATTTTATAAATAAGAAATTCTTCTCCTTCACTGATGTGCCCTGATGAGTTTGCACTGAAAGGCACTAATAGGCTGCACTGATGAGGAGGCACTAATATGCAGCACTGATGTGGGTACTGATATGGCTACTGATATGCAGCACTGATAGGCAGCAATGATGGGCACTGAAAAAGCAGCACTGATGAAGAGGCACTGACAGGCATCACTGTGGGCACAGATTGGCATCACTGGTGGGAACCAGTGGGCATCATTGGTGGGGCTGCACTGATAATCAATGCACTGATTATCAGTGCAGATTCCCCCTGTCAGGAAAGCTGCTTATTGGCTCTCCTCTACTCACGCTCTTGCAGCGGCACTTCCTATTTACACTGTGATCAGCTGTGATTGGAAACAGCTGATCACATGGTAAAGAGCCTATGTCATGGGCTCTTTACCATGATCGGAGATGCGAAGTGTACAAGTGACACACCGTGCCACCGATCACCGAGCTGCACACCCCTGGGGCAGCACACAAGTGCCTTGTTCTGAAGGACGTCATATGATGTCCAGTCACAACAATTAAACCACTGCCAGGTTGTTATTTTGCTATAGGCTGGGCGGGAAATTATTTTATATTAAGGAATAACAATGACACAACAAGTGAAAGGAAAGCTCTCCAATGTTTGCTAAATTCCCTTCTAAACTGTTGTCACTAGAGCAGGTGTCCCCACTGAAAGCTCTGATGACAACTGTAAAATTGTAGATTTCTCATCCCTTTCTATCCTAAAGACATACTTAACACGGATGGAAAGAGTGACAGGGCACAAACAACAAAAACAAAACATAGCTTTAGATAGATTTTAAATGTAAAAAATAAAAATAAGATCCATTTTTTGGAGTAGTCTTAATGTTAGCTGCATCTATGTTGGGGGAGGGGGCATGGGGCAAATTCAGTTATTTGCCCTAGGTCCCCATATTCTTAAGTGCCCCAGTAGCTTCCCTGCTGTCCTCAAATACCCTGCCCAAATGTGGAGTGACATATACTCCACTACTGAACTTCCCTTTATTAACTCTAGCAAGGCTGGAAAATTAAAGGTGAAATGACAAATTGCAACAGATGATTCTGTGCCTTATAAACTGGGTTGCCACCTTCAGTATTCCAGCCAAGGTGGCCCCAGTGTGTGCCTTTCCCAGAGCCCCTGTTTCTATAAAACCAGCCCTGAATGTTAGGGTTTGGGTGGGGCATGGCACATTAAAGCGGAACTACACTGCATCTGAACATCACAAACCAAAAATGATATTTAATTAATTTTTTAATATTCAGAACAAAGTCACCTATCCATACTTGTCTCCTTGCCTTATTTTGCTGATAAATCACTTTGAAAAACACCCCCCTCTGTATTTCTGGACGTGGCCATCTAGTGTAAGAGCAGCTGATTCATGTAGAATTTACTTCCTATAATCCATCTGCCATTGGCACAGGCATTCATGCAGGAAGGCATGCTTATCTGAGAAAACCCCTCCACCCTTCCTGAAGACTCCTGGTATATATGACATAATTTTCCTAGGCCAGGAAACCAGGAAGTAACCAGGAAATGTAAACAAAAATATTTAAAACAAGTAAATATACCTTCCTATCTATTTACTAATGCTAGCAGCATAAGTATTAAAAATAGTCATTGTTAACAGAATGAAGTTCTGTTGGTAGCATGTTGACAAGTGTAAAGTCGAACATAGATGGTTCAAATCTCGGCTGGTTCAGCAGACCAAGATTTAAACTATCTTTGGGCAGGCTGCCCAGCTGCTGGCCAGCATATCAGATTTTTACATGCAATTATTGCCAGTGGACCCTCCACTGGAAGAACACAATAGCTTTGCGTGTGTTTGTCTTTCCTGCAATCGCACAATCTATGGCCTGCCTTAGGGATAATAAAATTAAAGAAAAGTTTAAGAACAAGTTCATTTAAAAATATAATTTATATTTCATATAACTTCAAAAAATCTCCAGAACACTATAGAGTTCTTTGACTGCACATCACACATCAAAACTACAACCCACAGCTCTGATCAATCAAACATAATTGGGGCGTTATTTAATTTCAATGGCTGATATATAAAGCCTGTTTTGCAGACTTCTAACACTAATTACATAGTATAATGCAATGAATACAATAAAGCAGATAATGAACACAGCAGTCACGTGGAACTAATGAAATGAATGACTAAAAAGATTAAGAAAAAAAGGTTGCTCATTCAGTTCAAATTACAGATGTAGCAAAATAAGCAACTTGACTTCTCTCGGATAACAGTAATCACACTTATTTCGCTATGCATAATTGCTATTATTATATCCTTTGTTGCTTGATATACTGCTGCACATTAAACACAGAAAAGAAGGGTAAATAACACTCATATATATGTAAATACGCTCAAACTTGTATTCCAAAGTAAAATATAGGCAAAGTATAGCAATTTGCAATAATAATTTCCAACTAATAAAAATGTACACATTACTAATTAACATATATTGCATGTTGAAACTAATATATGGCATTAATGTAGTGTTTTTAAAAAATCATATAATATTTACATCTTCAATACTAGACAAATAAGCAATATCATCTTTACAATAAGTGTAACATTATAAACTTAATAAATAATTAAAAATACAATGGCAAAATACAAACCAGTTATCACCTATCAGTGGTAAGGGTACAGATGGTATCATAGACTGGATTGTAAGAGAAAGCATGGTCGCTCAAAACTGTCAATGCTATGTACCTGTTTGAAAGAGCATTTAAAAAGTTTCTTTGTGCTGCAACCCCTGTAAGTACAAAAAATACCAGGTCTTTGACCTGAAATACACTCTGCTTCTAAAGTTGCTGATGGCCAGTCATTCAAGGTGGATGTGGGGATCCTCCCTTCTGTGCCATTGTATTCTGACAGCAAGACTCCTACACTGTCAGAATACACTGATAAGTACTGCCGCCCACTGGCTGAAACTAATTTTCCAGCAATCATTAGATTGACTTCTCATGAACAGGAATGACCATAGATGGATGCTGAACTGGCCAAATTTCATTACATCTATGATCAGCTTAGACGTTGTAGTGTGCTGATGACACAGCATTTTGGTAGACTGAGTGATGTCATCTTGCCCAGTGATGTCACCCTGCCCAACTCGCTCATTCATGTCTTTATGGACCTTGCTTTGTGCACTGGTCCAAATCATTTGGGGGAGGGGGATTAAGGTGTGGTTTGTTTTTCAGGGTTTGGGCTCAGCCCCTTAGTTCCAGGGAACTCTTAAGGCATCAGCATACCAAGACATTTTGGACAATTTAATTCACCCAACTATGTGGGAACAGTTTGGGGATGGCCCCTTCCTGTTCCAACATGACTGTGCACCAGTGCACAAAACAAGGTCCATAAAGACATGGATGGGCAAGTTTGGGGTGGAGGAACTTGACTGGCCTGCACAGAGTCCTGACCTCAACCCGATAGAATATCTTTGGGATGAATTAGGGCAGAGACTGCGAGCCAGGCCTTCTTGTCCATATCAGTGCCTGACCTCACAAATGCGCTTCTGGAAGAATGGTAAAACATTCCCATAGACACACTCCTAAACCTTGTGGACAGCTTTCCCAGAAGAGTTGAAGTTATAGCTGTAAAGGATAGGCCAACTCAATATTGAACCCTATAGACTAAGACTGGGATACTTTTGACATTATAGTGTATATTCTGTAATGCCAAGATAAAAACTAGGAAGTCTAACTACACTCCTTGAGATTACAAAGGAAGTATGTGCAAGACAGCTCTGAATTTCTGATATAAATAGCAGATATTTTTTCACTTATTGAACAGGTGTAACAAAAGCTCTCAATGATATATTTAACAGACCAAAATGAGCAAATGAGAGGTTTATTGTTAGAGTTTACACACATCTCAGGGAAAAGTCAGACCCCCTGGTAACCACATGTGGCCCTTTGGTACTTGCTGTGCGGCCCTCAAACCCCAGCAGTATGTACTGTATGTATAAGTATGTTTGCTGTCTCTGACAGACCTCTGTGGACTCTGGGATGATCTATGCAGTTTTCTGTCATACAATGCTAACAAGGATCAGGAATTGATGACAATAATAAATGTAAGAAAGAACCCGCTGCTCCACGTGCATCCAAAGGCTCACACAGATCTCACCTTGGAGTGCCTGCCACGGCTCGCCCCCGCACAGCTGAAGAAAATGAAAAAAAGGTGGCACATCCAGGAAAATACAATGATTTTATTTAAGCCACCAAGTGGAACTACAGACACCAGCATAAAATCATGTATGTAGACGTGTTTCACACATCTCTCATGTAATGTTTTAGCACGTGAGAGATGTGTGAAATGTGTCTACGTATGTGATTGTATGCTGGTGTCTGTAGTTCCACTTGGTGATCTAAATAAAAGCATTGGATTTTCCTGGATGTGCTGCCTTTTCTTCATTTTCTACAATAATTAATGTAGTTGAAAGGTATGTGTGTGTTCCTATGTGTGTATTTAAACTTCACACATGCAGAAATCATATACAGCAAACACAAAGCAAACCAGCTCTGATTAAATCAACCATTAGCTTACAGAATTCCATGTAACATATATTTCACCTATATTTTCCTCCTCTATACTTTTACTACCTTATTTGATATGTGAAAGTGCTGTGATGCAGAACAAACCTTAATTGATAGACGTAATTGCAGCTTGTGCTTGCTTTGAAAGTTGTAAAATGTCTCCTTTAAATCAGACAAATGATAACCATGATAATTTTCAAGAGTTATCCTGGCAATAAATATTTAGAATTATAGTCTAGTATAAAATCAAAACAACTCTATTAGATGGGTCATTAAATATTCAATATATAGCACACTACAATTCTGTCAGTTACAATGTTTATCTAAGCAGACATAAATTGGAAAACTGAACTAGTATAATCCATGGCTAACTGAGAATTGCAAACATCGCACAAACAACTGATCGCTTTTATGGAATGGCGTTAACCAAAGAATCGTGCATGTCCGCTTTGTCACACATGATAGTTACTTTACAGAAGGGAGCACTGATGCAGTGAAAACTATGACAAATCACATATTAAAGATTTCTTACAGTGGTAGTAAAGTCCTATTGTTAATGTTTAACCTATAGGTAAGCCTATAATAGGGCTTACCTGTAGGTACTGTAAATATCTCCAAAAGGTGCACTGTTTAGGAGATAGTTACATGTGTAGCAGCTGGTGACGTCAACAGATCATGAGCTGTGAAGGAACCCCATACCCATGCCATTCCTTCAGAGCTCTGTGCCATAAACAGAGACTCCCGAATACATGAGTGGAAGTGATTCATTATGGATCATCCATTCAAAGGACTGAACCCAGAAGGAAGGCCAGGTGAAGGTGGAAGCCCTGTCAGCGGTGACAGCACACAGCTGGAGGGCTTTGTTTTAAGGTAAGTTTCACATAATGTGCTAGTGTGTGATGCATACTAGCATGTTATAACATTGCCTTGCAGGGGAAAAGTTTTTTTTCTTCCAGTTTATTACCGCTTTAACGGCAATAACCTGCCATTAAATTAGTACAATGTTACTTGCACATGTGAGGCAATTACGCCAATGTTCTCTATTGCACATGTAGCTTAAAGTGTTTATTAACCTAAAAAAAAAAAAAAAATGGATCCTGTCCCTTTCAGCCCCGGAAGGATTTACCCATTTCCTGACCAGGGCATTTTTTGCATTTCGGCACTGCATCATTTTCAACTAACAATTGCTTGGTCATGCGATGTTGTACCCAAATAAAGTCCTTTTTCCCCCACAAATAGAGCCTTCTTTTGGTGGTATTTGATCACCTCTGCGGTTTTTATTTTTTGTGCTATAAACAAAATAGAGCGACAATTTTGAAAAAAAAAAAATGTTTGAAATTTTTGCTATAATACATTTTCAAAAAAAAATATAAAAAAAACAAAACTCTGCCTCAGTTTAGGCCGATATACATTCTTCTACATATTTTTGGTAAAAAAATCGCAATAATATATTGATTGGGTTGCGCAAAAGTTATCGCATCTACAAACTATGGGAATAGATTTATGAGGTTTTTATTATTATAATTTTTTTACTAGTAATGGCGGTGATCTGCGATTTCTTTTGGGACTGCGACATTGCGGCAGACAGATCGGACACTTTTGACACTTTTTTGGAACCAAGGACATTTATACAGTGATCAGAGCTAAAAAAAAGACACTGATTACTGTATAAATGTCATTGGCAGGGAAGCGGCTAAACTGTAAGGGGCGATCAAGGGGTTAAGTGTGTTCCCCCACTGTGTTCTAAAGTTGTGGGGGCTGGGCTGGCCGGGACATGACAGATCTAATCGTTCCCGATTACAGGGAACAGTAGATCTGTGATATGTCCCATCACAGAACGGGGAACTGCCGTGTTTATATCAGCAGTTCCCCTTTCTGCTCTGTAGTAGGCGATTGCGGGTCGACGGCGGACATCGAGTGCGCCCGCCCTGCAGGCACGCTCATGGAGTGCGCAGTGGGCATGCGCGCACGCTGGCGGCAGGGCGTGCTCGCCTGAAAACCACGCGCGTGAGACCGAAGTACAAGGACGGCGGTTTGCACAGCCGAGCCAAGCTGCGGCAGTATAACTGCAGTGGCTGGTCGGCAAGCGGTTAAAGCATGAATGACAGCACAGTGCTTGTGCTGTGTAATTTGGCCCCCTGTATCACCTGAAATACCTGGCTGATCCTACCAGTTTCTACCCTCCCCTTTGTAAAATGGCCATGGTATATCATGGCTGCTGAGCCCTGACACCGTTGTCGGTTTACGTGCCTCTGTCATCCGCAGCTATCCTGTCTCTTCTCTGTCCTCTCTCCTGCCTCCCTCCCTGCCTGTCAGCTAGTGACAGTGCCCGCCCCCCCCTCCTGCTGCTGAAATAACATGTACATATTTATACTATCAGCGCTGTCTGTTAATGCAGTGTGCCCCTGTGTGTGTAATTTATAAGAAAATTGCACTATAATTTCTGAGTGCCTCTCATTGCTCACATGACCAACTGGCTCTTTCCTCCTCCCTTCTCAACTGATGTCAGCGGGACAATCTCGGCCTCCCCCGCTGCATCTGTCAAATGGAGAGAGGAGAGAGGTGGCCGGTCATGTGAGCGCCAATCGGCACTCAGAAATTATTTATATGCTGCATTTTTCTTATAAATGACACACGCAGGGGCACGCTTCATTAAGAGACAGCATTAATAGTATAAACATGTACATGTGGCTTAACAACCACTTTAAATAAGTCTAGAGCCAACCATACTGCTTGTGCACTGTACTGTTAAACAGCATCAAAACAGACAAGGACATTTAAAGGGTGATGATCAGTTGATCAAAAGGACTAGATCCAATATGGATGGTTGATAGAGGGTCTGTTTGTGCCTTTATGTCAAGGGAAATCATATAAGCAGTGCTGGTGTGCTCAGACAAGTATCACTGCATTGAATGATTGATGTGAGCAAGACTGCTAATGACAAAAGGTTTGTGAAATCAGAAAACCCTTCAAATATACTTTTCCCAGCCTATGGGCATGAAAATATTTACAAGCAGTAAAATCACTTTAAAACTAGCCACTGGCCTCTTTAGCTGCAGTTACTGTGGAGAAAATCCAAGTTTACAAAGGAAGCACATGACATAAGCATGACACATGACAAGCAGGGTATTTACACGGTTCCTCAATGTTACCTCCTAGATTGTGTTGTTGTGGCTTTTCACTGGCTAGGGTGATGGCAGTAATACTAACTGTCTTGTCAGCCTGCCCCGTTTTTGTTGGTACTCAGCAAGATCTACAGGATGAACTCCAGTGGAGATAAATATTGATACTGATAAAATGCATTCATTATATATTTTATTACATATATATTCAGTAATGTTATAAATCTTTGTCTACAATAATTTCCATTGTAAAGTGCTTAGGAGTATGTAGTAAGAAGAAAGAGGATTTTATATAATTCATTCCAGAATTCATATAATGCTGCTGTTGGATTTTTAGCAGAGATACCAGTCCTGTATAAAACATTAATTCAAGCATGGCTGCAATGGGTACAATAACACATATATTTTAAAATTATGGGAATATTGACTACATTGCTTGGAAAGTTTAAGCAGAAAGTAAAATGGAGACAGATAAATGGAGAAAACCTTAAAAGATTCTTGAACAGATGGCAGCAATGATGTGCTAGACATTACACACTGAACTGGCAAGTTAATTTAGAGAGACAGGTACACTTTGAAAAGGTGTAACATATTCTACTCCTAAACACCACTTCAATAGATCTCACTTCTTTTTTAAGCAGAAAATTGAAAATGCATGAAAGTAAATATCAATAATTGCCTGGCTTATTATGTTTAATTATGTTAATTGCTAATGTGCATACACTTTATGGGGCTGCTAATGCCGATCGTCCATCAGTTTTTTTTTTTTAATTTCTTAAGTCGGGGCAGACATCAGCTTATGCACACTGTGTATATTCATATGGCCCCTTCTGCACCAGATGTGGACCTGGCAAGTGGGTGCAGGTGCCCCTTTAGCTGATAGTTACTCTCTAATACTGCTTGCGTCTAGGGTACAAAGATTGTGGAAGGCATTCTTCTCTTAGTGATGTACATCTAATATCACCTGCTACATTTCCTGCTCAACTAGCAAAAAGAGTTGCAGAATACTTACCTCATTGCTCCTACCATTTCTTGGAGGGAAATTAAGAGGTTACTTGCTATCTAAGAAAATAAGAGAATGTGCATATTACAGATTGGGAGAGAGAACAGGGCAATTTGAAGTATACCTCCTGCTACTCTCCAAATGTACAGATGAGGACCAGGTGGGTGATAAGTGGAGGGAGGGCTACTAAAGTAAATAAGAAATTTTACAACAATGTCTGCAATTGGGCAGTAGTTGAATGATGCTCAGGAGTCATATACTGACTGTGTCCATCAATGTCCCGAGCATTCCAATGAAAAGCTCTATAAGTCTGAGCAACCAACTCTGACAATCTGCCTCTGTTATTACAAGAGGATCTCACTCCTGTCTCTAAATTTGCACATTGGCATAAATGCACACTGGACCCTCTTACCCTGGTGGAGCTATCCAACACCCGTAGGCACCTACTTCGGCTCTTCTCAGACCGTTCTTTTATAGCCAGGGACAAGGGGAGGCTTAGACATTACACACAAGCTAACAAGTGTGGTAAACACTTGGCAACAGTGTTAAACCCTAGGCAACAGCGCTCCAAAATCTCTTGGATCCAGGCGCCTACTAAAGGGAAGCTGCATGCTAACTCTGAGATAGTGGAAGAGTTCCACCGGTACTATCATGCTTTATATAATTTACCCCCCTCCACACCCACGGCAGCTAGGTCAAGCGACACGGACAACCAAGACATGGTCACAAACATATTGGACACGGCCCTCCTGACTATCCCCTCTCAGGAATCGGAAGACCTAGAATCACACCTGACAGACACAGAATTCTTACAAGTGATTAAGGGACTTAAAAACGGCAAAAGCCCTGGCCCAGACGGCTTCTCCCCGAGGTTCTACAAAACCTTCACTCACTCCTGACACCAATAATGACAGAAGCCTTCAACTCCATTGACGAGACACATCTACCCCCACATTCCTCATTGTTGGCTCAGATAGTGGTCCTCCCCAAGCCAGAGAAAGATCCCTTCCTCTGTGGTAATCACCGGCCAATTTCATTATTAAATGTTGACTTAAAAATGTATGCAAAAAATTTTGCAAACTGGTTATCCCCCTTAATGCCCTCCATAGTACATAAGGATCATGTGGGATTTGTCTCTGGGAGAGAGGCGAGGGATAATATCACCAAAACCCTGCATCTCATCTCGTATGCCCTGAACAAACACATCCCTGCTTGCCTTCTCTCGTGTGACGCGGAGAAGGCATTCGACAGGGTTAGTTGGCCCTTCTTACAGGAAACTCTTAGACAAATTGGACTCGGCCCCACAATGTTAGGCCGCATCATGGCCCTCTGCTCCTCTCCCACAGCGACGGTGTTGGTGAATGGTACTCAATCGCGGCCCCTATCCATAGCGAATGGGACCAGGCAGGGGTGTCCCCTTTCACCCCTGCTGTTCGCCCTCACCATTGAACACCTAGCCCAAGCGCTCAGAAATAACCCAGCCATTCACGGTATACAAACGAAGTCAGATCACTGTAAACTCTATACCCTATACGCGGATGATCTTTTATTATATGTGACACTGCCCCTCATCAGCATCCCGTCTATACTACAAGAGATAAAAAGATTTGGCCAGTATAGTAACTATAAACTTAAAATTTCCAAAAGAGAGGCATTGAACCTCTCGCTATCGCAGCATACGGTCACTGTTCTAAAAGCAAACTTCAGGTTTCAATGGAAGACCTCATCCATCAGCTACTTAGGCACGGCCATCCCCATTAACATCTCAAATATCTACGCACTGAATTTTAGCCCCTTATTGACCAAAATCAGGCGTCTACTCGAATCTCGAGCGGCCCTATCCATGTCTTGGTTTGGCCGTATAAATGTCCTTAAAATGGACATACTCCACAAAGTACTATATTTATTCCAGACACTTCCCATCTACCTTCCCTCAGCCTTTTTCCGTGCCCGCCGATCTATGACCATTAGGTACGTTTGGCAGGGGAAACACCCTAGGCTTCCATATAAACTGCTTTGCCAACCTAAGGAGATGGGAGGGACAGGACTCCCCGACCTGGAATCTTACCACATTTCCACGGTTTTATCGCGTATGTTAGGGTGGCTTACGCGTCCCCACACTAAGGCATCCACCTTAGTGGAACAAGATATGCCCCCATGGGACCTACGTGCTTTGCTGTGGGGATGCGATCCTCACTACAAAACAATGCAGACGCGGGGGGCGTGGCTGGACGGCGGCAAGGGAAGACGTGTCTCTGCATAGCTCCAGAGCCCTGTCGCACTAAACTAAAGACAAAGAGCCGCAAGAACCCAGAGATTCCGCCTGCGGACACGACACAGGCCGTTATCGATCTTACCCTACAACACATCAAGGGGGACAGGCTGGGGAACACTGAGACCCAGCATAGCTTTGTGGGATCTTCCAGTCCACAGGGGCCCGCGATCCACCGGGGCGGCCTTCACTAGGAAAGACCGGGGATCCAGTGCGGCCTACATACGCTCCCGGCGGCGGCCATATTGCTACTCCCAGACCGGCCTAACACAGCCAAAGATGCAGCAATAGCACACAGCGGATTTGATCCACTGAAGATCAAACACAAAGCAGAAGTATGACCAAACAGCTTGATGTCTCAATAGACTAAAACACCAGACAGCACTGAACAAATCACTGCCCAAGGGGGGTTACCACTGAAGCAAGAATAACAGCTAAGCATATTACATAAATGACGCGCAAAAGGAAAGATACCACTCAACCCAAAAAGTTGAAAGACTTTTTTACCCCAAACCCAAGGAGTCCTCACCAAGAAGTCATGGGGGGCAAATCTCCATCATCCTCACCTGGCTCTGCGTCCACGGCCCCCAGTCCTGCTTCCCAAGGTGGCTCTGAATGCCGCTCTCCAGGTGTATCAACGCCGACCACCCGCAGTCCGGCAAAATCCAGACCTAGATTATCAGAGGAACTATCCCATAACAAGACAAGTCCATACCAGGACTCATTAGAAGACACCAGAGAACTAAGCGACACCATTAATACCTTTCCCACATCCAACCAACCCATCTCAGATACCACATTGAAAGACATGCTGGTCTCCCTTCACAGCTCACTACATACTGATATGATGGACTGTATGAGAAATTTTAAAGGGGAAATTCAAGAGCTAGGGGGCAGAGTAGACCACATTGAAAAAAAGATGGGAGAATATGCAACATCTTACAATTCTTTAGTGGACTCCCATAATGACCAAACAGACGAAGTAGCATGGCTGAGGTCAAAGGTCGCTGACCTTGAAGACAGGTCTCGAAGAAACAACGTTAAAATCAGGGGGCTCCCAGAGTCTGTCCAACCAAGCCAACTTCTACAGTACGCCAAAGACCTAATGCATGAGTACATGCCCGAGGTGCCCAAATCTGAACTGGTCATAGACAGGATTCACCGACTACCAAAACCCTCCTTCCTACCAGATAACATCCCCCGTGACGTGCTCATGAGGGTCCACTTCTTCCATGTAAAAGAGAACTTTATGGCAGCCTTTCGCAAAACACTATGCCCTAAAGAAGAGTACACCAACATTCAACTCTACGCAGACCTGTCGCAATACACAGTGAAAAAACGTAGAGACCTGGTAACTATCACAAAGGCCCTACGTAATCATAACCTTGCCTATAGATGGGGATACCCCTCCAAATTGACCATTACAAGGGAAGGGAGCAACTTCACAATCTCCTCCTTGGAGCAGGGACTCGACCTGCTACGACAATGGGATCTACTCCCAGAACAACCCTCAGAGGATCCAACACACCCAACAAAATTAAACCCCCAAGATGAGTGGCAAGTGGTAACACGAAAAAAGTCAAACAAAAAACATCCAACTCCTCCACCCCGGGCTTGATAACGCTCAAATGTCTAAACAACCATGTTCAGTGCTGTGGAAACCAGCAGTTGAATCATTCTCTCTCCCCACCCCCCTTCTTCGCTGAGCAGTATTACTGCCTTCGGATCCACAAAGGATCCCTGTTTTCTATACACATGTTTCGTTAACTGTTTATTTTGTTCCTGTTTTGTTCTCTTTAATACGCCATATTTCTCTGAAAGCGTTTTTCTGGGATGGACGGACTGGACTTCTGGACTACTCGGATATGCTACACACCGAACGGACGAATACTGGCCTACTTGGAAGGAGGTGAGTGCTACTCTGCCATGGGCCAACGGACTTGCGGACACCCCACAATGTCCCCATGGTCCTTAAGGTACTCTCAATTAATGCCAATGGCCTGAACCATCCGGCCAAAAGGTCAACACTTTGGAAAGAGGCGATCAAGCTTCAAACGGACGTCCTGTGCGTCCAAGAGACACATTTTCTCTGCTCAAACCCACCCAAATGCCAGCATCGCAACTTTCCACACATATTCCAAGCCTCTGCACCCAAGAAGACTGCAGGAGTTCTCATTGCAAATAAAAATACTATCTCCTTCCAACTGAAAGACATTATTACAGCCAAGGCTGGCAGATATATGATTCTAATTGGTGCCTTTAATAACAAAACATTCACAATAGTCAACTTGTACGCACCTAACCAGCGCCAACTAAGTTTTTTGAAGGCCTTGTTCAAAAAGGTGAACAAAGTAAAAGAAGGGAATCTAATCCTCTGTGGCGATTTCAATATCACCAATGACTTTGAATTAGACTCCTCGGCAAAAACGAATAGACCACCCCCCACAATGCAACATCTATTACATAGAGAGGGAGTGTATGATGTTTGGAGGTGCCAGCACCCGGATACGAGAGACTTTACGTTTCACTCCTCCAGACATAATACTTACTCACGCATTGATATGTTTGTTGTTGACAGAAATGTTTTGACTAAGGTGTCCTCCTCAGCCATCCATGACATGCCCCTGTCTCCATAGTGGTGGCAGAGGGGAACACCTTGAATCGAGCCTTAAGGTGGCGTGCTAACACGCGTTTATTGCAATCCCCGAAACACACAAAAATGATTGATGAGCATCTTAAAGATTTCTTTGCTAATAATCAGGGATCAGTGGCCAACCCGTGCACGCTTTGGTGCACCCACAAGGCCTTCATTAGGGGTATTCTCCTGCAACTCAGTGCCAGAGATAAAAAGCTCAAAGAACAAAAACTAGAAGCCATTCTTGCAGAAATTAAAATTTTAGAGCTCCAAAACATCTCCCACCCCAGCACTGACCTGGCGAACAAACTAACAAAGCTACGAACAGATCTTAGAATGTTACTCCTAGACCAATACAGTACATATGTTGATAGACTCAAACTCTCATACTACTCCTCCAATAATCGAGCAGGCAAGATACTGGCTGCGAAACTTAAAGAAAAAGACACCCAAGCCAGGATCCCATACTTACACAACCCAAAAAATCAGACTAAAATATTAGACCCAGACGGCATTGCTGAAGAATTTGCAAAATTCTACTCAACCCTATATAACCTAAAAGTAGACCCGGACACTATCCAACCCTCAAATGAACTGATTCAAACATTTCTGAACACTATAAACTTACCTGTGGTCTCAGACTCCCAGTTAGAAAAATTGAACTCACCTATAGAAGTAGCAGAAATCTTAAAAGTAATCGCTACTCTCCCTCAAGGCAAATCCCCAGGCCCGGATGGGCTCCCTAACGAATACTACAAAACATTCCGATCAACACTAGCCCCCAAACTGGTGGACACGTTCTCCCAGGCCGTAAAGTCAGAATCCTTTCCTCCAGAGATGCTTAAAGCTTACATCACCACTATCCCAAAACCAGGTAAAGACCCTAGCACACCCTCCAATTACAGGCCTATTTCATTACTTAACTCAGACGTAAAATTGTACGCCAAGATACTCGCACACAGACTCGCACCCATCCTACCCGGGCTCATAAATCCAGATCAAACTGGTTTCACCCCGGGCAGACAGCCCTCGGATGCGACCAGGAGGGTCATAAATGTGGTCCAACATGTGCGGGCCTGTCGGACGCCTTCTCTGCTCCTGCAGGTGTTGATCAAATACGGTCTCAGGGGAAGCATTTTACAGGCCATACTGGCACTTTACGCCTCCCCATGTGCACAGGTGTTCACCTCTGGCGCCTTATCCAAGTGCTTCAATATCACTAACGGGACAAGGCAGGGATGCCCTCTGTCCCCATCTATATTTAACCTTCTCATAGAACCTCTCGCAGAGCGTATCAGGTCCCACCCACTTATAGCTGGCATAAAAGTAAATAGCTCATCCACACATCATATAAATCTATTTGCGGATGACATCATCCTTTTTATCTCTGCTCCTGAAACCTCATTACCCCACGTCCATAAAACCCTAGAAGAGTTCAGTCGGGTCTCCTATTATAAAGTGAACTGTGCCAAATCCCTGATACTGGGTATGGAAATCCCTACTAGGCTCCAACTCAAACTTAAATCCTCCTTCCCATACTCCTGGGCAAATCACAAGGTCCCCTACCTGGGCATACAAATCACAGATGACCCCTCCAAACTCATAGAAACTAATTTCCCTCCTCTAATTGACAAAATAACCAAAGATCTGAATAAATATACAAAATCAGAACTATCATGGATAGGGCGGTTAGCATCATTTAAGATGCTAATACTACCGCAGATCCTATACATGTTCCGTACACTACCCATTCCACTCAAACCAAATTACCTGAAAGCATTAGACAATCTCCTGAAAAAATACGTATGGCTATCCAAACGCCCCAGATGTGCTAAGGCCATATTAATTAAAAATAGAACAGCGGGGGGGTGGGATACACTGAAATAGGAGACTACTATCACGCATCATTACTTACTCAGCTTCGCTCATGGTTTAACCAATCGAACCCCACTCCGTGGAGGGCCATAGAGCAAGAGATGATCCCATCAAAAAATCTCATAACCTTCCTACTGTCAGACACATGGAAACAACATCCCACACACAAACTCCCATTAACCCTACAGGCCTCAATCATTGCGTGGAGACGACTCCAAGGATTAAAAGCTCCCTCATGCCAAATGAAGGAAATACCTGTTCCCATGGGAACTATATCAGAACTAATACCCAACCTAAACTTATCAAAGTGGACCACACGGGGAATTACCCATATCTCCCAACTTTACAACAATGATAAACTAAAACCCTTTAGAGACCTTGCCTCACAATTTGACCTTCCAGAATCAGAATACTACCCATATATTCAACTCTCACACTTCCTTAGATCCCTAAAAATGCCCCTTATCCATCTCCACAAAGAAGCATGGGATTTTTTTACTGCCTCTACCCCCAAAGAGAAGGGAATATCCCTGTTCTATAACCTACCCCACCAAAAACTATCCTTCCCTAAATCCCCACACCACCTGAAGTGGGAATCCAAACTAGACTGCTCGTTCACCCCCTCCCAGTGGAGAGAGGCTGCTGTAACAACCTATAAATCTTCAAAATGCATTGGGCACTGGGAATCATACCAAAAACTAACCCTGAGGTGGTATCTTACCCCCCTTAGGATATCCAAGTTCTCTAACAGTGCCTCCCCTCTCTGCTGGAGGGGTTGTGGGGAAATAGGTAACATTATGCATATTTTTTGGAGGTGCAAGAGTCTTATCAGTTATTGGAACAGTATATTCAGGAAAATATCCGCAATCTCAGGGTGCCTAACGAAACCTGACCCAGCCCTGGCTCTACTGGGACTGGGCATAGGGTGTTTCCCTCCAGACTTCCGCGCTGTCATCACACACATATTCCTTGCAGCTAAAATGATGATTACCAGAAACTGGAAAACAGACAACACATTAAATTTATCAGAAGTGGTAAAATTAGTCCACACCCACTATAAATATGAATCATTACTGATCAATGACTTGGCAAAACGCAAACTATTTGACAAGCGCTGGGAGATCTGGGGGGAACAGCTCAAAAATGAATAAGGCTCTCATATATATTGTTTTACATGTAATCCAGTCGGTCCTATACCAGATACATAGGGCCACCGTTCTTCTCATTACTTTATTTCATATGGCGTAACTTTCTCTTAAATACCCCACTGCTTCTCTCCCCCCTTTCCCCCCCCATCCCCTCTTCTACTCCCGACACTTCTTCTCTACCGACACGATTGTAACGTTAAATTGATACTGATTTTTGGTATGCAACCTCCTGGCATCATAACTCTGCTAAGAGTGATAACTATGCAATGTCTATACAAAATTGGTAGATGACCTATTTCTGAAACTTGTATCTTACCGTATTCAGGTACTTCTACAATGTTATATTCATTCTTTATACCTTATACTCTGTACTGTTGTATTTTTTTTACGTGAAATACTTAATAAAAACCAATGTTTAAAAAAAAGAAAACAATGCAGACGCTATCCCCCCCAATGATAGACGCATTACGTACTTAGTACAAGATCAGAGACAAGTTTGACTTGTCTACAGACCCCAGGCCACTCACCCCTCTTTTTGACAATGCAGACCTTCCTGAAAGCTGGATGGTACCGGTCTTAGACACGTATGAATGGGCAGCATGGCCTACAGCAAAACAGTTTGTCCAGCCTAAATCCGGAGCATTTGCACTGGGTCCAGGGACAGACCTCACCAGAGTCTCTTGGCTTACGAGGTTCCACCTTCAAACCTATTGTAAGACTGTCGTTTCATCACAGCAGATCCACAGACCACTGAAGGGATATGAACATTTATGCTCCTTGCCTGAGACCCCCCGCCAAACTCTATCGGAGATATACAAAATAATCCAATTACGCACACACAGCAACCTGCCTGCGTTTACTCATGCTTGGTCGGGGGAGCTGGGGACGGAGGTGCCGGAGACAGACTGGCATAAAGCTTTTCTTTATACTCACAGGTCAATTACATCCAGCTATGCGCAGGAAAGAAAATATAAATTACTATCCAGATGGTTTATGGTTCCAACCGTTATCAATCGGATATTTCCCCAATCATCAGATGTTTGTTGGCGATGTCACAGTGAGAGAGGAACACAACTCCACATCTGGTGGCACTGTACTGTGATCCACACGTTCTGGAAGTTCATCTTTCAAGCATACTCCGAAATGTACAATGAACCTTTGGCACTGTCTCTCTCCATTGCCCTCTTATCCATTCTCCCAGGACCGATCAAATCCCAAAAATTCAGTCTCTTGAGGTTCTTTCTGACGGCGGGAAGGCAGCTGATTTCCAGATTCTGGAAAACGACCTCAACCCCACCATTCACCATGTGGGTGAGTGAAATAAACAATATCATGCTAATGGAGGAGATGGTGGCAAAGGAAATGGATAAATGGGACAAATTCACTAACCTATGGAAAATTTGGATGCATTACTCTTCGTCTGATAAGTGTAAGCAAAACTACAGGGGACCCTCCCACCAGCTAACATAATATGTAACTGAGCATGGCACTGGGATCTCCTTCCCCACCTAATTAGACTTTATATATGTGTGTTGGAGCTGCCCGACACCCGGTACTCGTTTCTTCTTTTTCTATAACTATTCTATACTCTTTCTACTATTCTTCCTACCAAGGTCTTTTTCTGCGCTTTTCCTATCTACTTCCTTTATCCTTCTTTTCACTCTTTTTTCTGATTCTAAGGTTATTATAAGTTTGTTTTTTTCTTTTTCTTCTCTTGCAAGTTATTACATCCTAAACAATGCACCGCCTATAACTGGTTCACCTGAGTACTTAAGTTGCTGGAACCTACTTTGTTGGAGCTCATGGACAGTCGGGGGTCCCCCGCTCCCCCCTACCTTCTCTGGGTGGGGGAACCCGCTGAGTTTATCTATAAGGTTCTTTAATGTTTTTTTGGATTGACTATAATATTTCATATGCTAAGGCGCATCATGTAAGCATTTTTAGGAAATGTTCTCATGTGTATCGTCACAATGATAAATGTGCTATATCGATTGTTATGAAGACAATAAAATATATATTCAACCATAAATTTGCACATTGATAATTATTATTGTATTACAAAAAATGTTGCAGGTGGAATAAGATCCCATGTTTGGAAAAGAATTGACTAGAGCCAGGCAGAGTGGAGGCAGATTTGGAAACAGCTGGTGATTTAACTCAATGGTATCCAGCAAAACTCACATACCAGTTTTTAAAATACTCTTTCTATAGAAAAAAAAATAATCATTCTTTGGAAATCCATAAAACAACAGTATTAGCAATATTAGCATAGCTGGTGTTATAATGCCTGCACAAATGGTGGTTCGCTTTGTGTTTTAACTTTCTGTCACTGGAAACCGAGTATTATGTCTGATGTAGAAAATTGCTGTACTGCAGGAAGTTGGAGAAATATGCTTCAGCAGTTTTCTATATAACTGACATGACAGTAACTTGCACAAAAGACTATAAAAGAAACAATCAGCTTCAGTACTATGTGTAATAAATGTGATGACCTGATAAAAAAAAATAAAAACTCATTAGAGCTCACTTATCAATGTTTTTTCTAGCAGCAGAATGGTTATAGCTGGTGATGACTTTTATTGTAGTAGCATTTTGTATCTTCTCAAATAAAATACAATACTTTGAAATACTTTATTTTCTTTCTTCAAATGTACTCCTGAGTGAGGAAGAAATAGGCACAATATAACCCAAAATGTTCCATTACCTAACTATACCAATACTATCAGATATGCATTTTTTTATCTTTCAATCGTTTTTATTAGGTTTTGAACAATTGACATTAACAGTACAAGGATACATATCGTTAACAATATTGAACAGCAGAAAGGACTCATAACAGCTATTCCATTTCAAAATTGTGCCTGTGCTTGAATTAGTGGTTAAATATACTTATTGGAGCTCAATAAAGCTAAACATTTGTTTTGATCTTAACGTCTCTAGCCAGTCAGACCTTCTCAGGTTCTCTGGGATTCAATTGTTTCCACTTGGTCTAGTGGGTGATAGCCTGACCCTCACCGCCGACACCCCTGTGGGAGCATACTGTGTCTTAGCGGCGTGGGCCTTCCATCCCCATGTTTGAGAATAATCTATGGACTCGTCATACCTTTGGTGTTGTTTAAAGAAGGTCTGTCTGCTCAGGACTTACATCATATAATTCGTATATCTACAGTAACATAGCCAACTAATGCCTTTCTGAAACTTGTAACTAGGCTTTACTTGCTAACACTAGGTGTGCTAGATTGAGAAGAGCAAGAGAGAAAGTTGAGAAAGAGCAGGATAGATAGAGAGGGTGAGGGGGAGGTACACGTCTTTGCCTATATGCAGTGATCCTCATTGTTTGGGTTTATTATACCACTCTACCCATGGCAGCCAGAGATTATACATTTTGTTGTATGACTCTCGATCAGGGGTTAGGGTCATTTCGTAGGTATAGTGTTCTTGGACCTGATTTATTGTCTGTGTTAACTGGGGTATCTCTTGGTCTTTCCAGTGTCTGGCGATGTTTTGTCTAGCTGCTAGGAGGATATGTGTGATTACTTTATGGTAACTGGCGGGGATTTTGTTGATGTCGAGGTTTAAGAGGCCTAGATCTGGATTGGGGGTTAGAGTGGTGTCCGTGATTTTAGAAATTATGTTGAAAATGTTGGACCAATAGACCGATATTTTTGGGCAGTCCCATAACATATGGAAGAGTGAGCCTATTGCTCCGCATTTTCTCCAGCAGCTCGGGGATCTTGTATGGTCAAAAGAGGCTACTCTTTCTGTGGTGTAGTATCTGCGTTGGGTTAAGTTCTGAGTCAATTCCCAGAGTGCGGAGCAGGTTGTAGCTTTGTAAGTAGATCTGAGGGTGCTTTTCCATTGTGATTCTGTGATGTTGTGTCCCAAGTCTCTTTCCCATTCGTGTAGTGTATTGTTGTATTGGAAGACCTTTTTCCAATGAAGTGTGTTATAAAATAGTGAGATACCTTTGTTTGAGCTTGTTGCTGTGTGGTAGAACCTAATCACTGTGTCAGGTATTTTCTGTAATATGTGTGAGTTTTTGTTGATGCAGTGTGCTAATTGGAGGTATTGAAAGTGGGTAATCTTAGGGAGTTGGTGTTCTATTTTGAGTTGTGAGATCTGTTTAAGTTTGTTCTGGGTAAGAATTTCATTCAGTGTGCTAGTAGGCTGTTTTGTCCATCTATTTGGGGGGAAACCCGGGATGAGTGTATGTATTATACTAGCCGGTATTCTGGGCTGGGACGTAGGGGTATTCGGCCAGGCCAGTTTAGTGAGCTGTCTCCATGCTTTAATTGAGGCTATGATAGGAGGGGACAAACGTTTGGAAAGAGGGGCTTTAGGGTGGAGGCTATATAACCATGTCTGTAAGTTGTCAGTAATTGCAATCTGCGTTTCTATCTGGCTCCACAGTGGTGGGTCTGCTTTTTGATGCCAAGCTTTGAGCTGAGCCAAGATTGTCGCCGTATAGTAGTCTGAGATGTTGGTTAGTCCTGATCCTCCCACTGCCTTGTGTTTATATAGCCAATTCCTATTCACTCTGGGTTTTTTATTTCGCCATATATATTTGCCCAATATGGTCTGAAGGGAAGTTAGGTAGCTTTGGGGTATAGGAATGGGGATAGAGCGTAATTTGTATAGGAGCTGAGGGAGGAGATTCATTTTATATGCGGCTAATCTTCCCACCCATGAGAATTCATGTTTAGTTAGGCGGTCTAGTGTCTCCGTGTAAAGTGTTCTAAAAGGGAGGAAGTTGGCCCTGAATAGGTGTTCTGGGTTGCCTGTTAGGGCGATTCCTAGATATGTGATCTGAGATCCCGACCATTGATAGGGGTGTTGTTGGGCTAGGAGGTTTTGGGATACACTGTCTATGCCTAAGTTTAGGATTTGGGATTTAGTGGCGTTCACTTTGTAGAATGATATGGAGCTAAATTTATCAAGAAGGTCTTGAGCTTCTTTCAGGGAAGAGTGCGGGTTTGTTATCATGAGAATAATATCGTCCGCAAACAGACTTATTTTGTGTTCCCTGTCGCCAATCTTAAAGCCGGTTAGATTTGATGCTGACCGTATCTGTTCCGCTAAGGGTTCGATTACTAGGTTAAAGATGATTGGCGACAGGGGACAGCCTTGTCGTGTGCCGTTAGTGATCATAAACGGTTTAGATATCATGCCCGCCCCTAGAACGTTAGCCGAGGGATTTGAGTACAAGGCCATTATGGCTGAAAGTATTTGGTTATTTAGGCCAAATTTGTGGAGCAC
>BLSH010112741.1:2332443-2358839 GCA_018402905.1 Glandirana rugosa
AAGATCGACTAGTTTTTGGTGAAAACTACATTTCCCTGTGAAAAACCAACGATTCCTGTAAGAGTACAAAGGTCCGTCTTTCTTACTGTATTTATTATATTTTCACGTACGTCCCGAGACCCGTTTGGTGATCCCTGTTTCCCCTACACTTTAATAAAGTATGTCATTGCATTAGATATTCTAATGTCACATGACATACACGACACACACAAAGTGAAAAACTTAAAGGGCGGCCAGAGGCAGGGGCACGCTGCGCTGCGAACGTCCCTTGTCTCGGGCCGTGTGTCCTCAGTAGACCGCCGCCTGTGTCGGGCGAGTGTGGCTCGGGGTGGAATTTCAGTACCATTAGCGGTAACCCCGAGCCACACTCGGGATTGCATTGCTGGATCCAGGCAGCGCTACTCACCTTGTCCCCTGGAACCAGCGATGTCCCCCACCGTGTCTGCGGGCTGTGTCCGCCGCCAGATGACTCCTGTGTGCCGGGCTCTGTTCCCTGCAAGCGTCGCGTCGCACGGGGACGGAGACCGGCGGGAAATTCAAAAAGTGAAACACACACAGCACATACAGTACACTGTAATCTTATAGATTACGTTACTGTATGAAATAATTTCACATCCCCTTTGTCCCTAGTGGTTTGCCCAGAGCCCTGCATGCACTTTTATATTATTTATGTCATTCTTTCTGCCTGGAAACATGAGAATGTCCTTAGCAACCAAAAAGTGTCCCTTTACATCAAAAGTGGTTTTTGATCAGCTAGAAAACACTGATAGTAAATAGGAATCATTTGCAGAATTGAGTGATACTGATTTTTGGGGAAATTTATCATCAGAAACTGAAAGTGACGACAGCGACAATTCTGCAACTGAGCAAATATCAGTGTTTTTGCTTTGATTACATTATTGAATACATTTTATTACTATTACGTTATTATTTTTGATAATTATTTTTAGTTATTTATTATATTATAACTTATGATTTAATTTTTCAAACTTTATCATACCCGGGATGTCCACTAGACTCTTGTTTGGACAGATTTAAGTGAGTTATTCCTAAGAATTACAGGCCTACAATATAAAACGCCAAATTTTCATGCAAAATAATCGTACCGCTTTCAGCACCAAAAATCTGAAATAATCATACCGCCAGGGAGGTTAACAATCATTGACAGCTGGAAACTGTTACTTTCATCCACAATGAATGCCTGAACTGTTCAGAATTTGGATGAATGTCGGAAAAGCAGTGTTCAGTCTGAACTTATATTCGGACTGAACATTGAGCTCATCCCTAGCTTGTGTGTGCCTCAAAACAAAACCAGTTTAGCACACCTAAATGCAAGCTGGTTTAGCTACAGTAAAGAAGCACAAAACCTGCTGTGATGACATTAGCCCATATAAGAATGATGAAAAATGCCAATATAAGAAAAAATGTTTCCTTTAAATTTACTGCCCTCTGATATAGGTAGTAAATAGTAGTAATAAAATATCTCATAGTGTTTATAGTGTTTAACCTTTTTTAAGTAGATGTAAACCGACACTGGATGACATTTAGTTTGCTAAAGCACTATACATCATGAATAACTGTGTTTTTTTATTGTATTTTATTGTTTTATGCTTTATAAAATGCCTGTTTTATTTTTTTCTTATTATGTGCTACTTCGTACTGTTGACCTCAGCCAGCCTATTTGCAGCCACTTCTTGTCTACATAACATACAAGGACAGCCTATAGACGTCCTCCCATTTAGCTCGTGCTGGGTGCGCTCCTGCAGGCGCGAGCGGCGCACGCTGCGGGAGCGTGCCCGCGGGTCGGGAGGACCCGATGTCCGCCGGAGACCCGCGATCTCCTTCCAGAGAGCCGGAACGGGGAACTGCCGATGTAAACACGGCGGTTTCCCGTTCTGTGACAGGGACATGACAGATCTACTGATCCCTGTCACTGGGATCAGTTAGATCTCTCATGCCCCTGCCAACCCCGCCCCCCCACAGTTAAAACACAAAGGGAACATAGTTAACCCCTTCACTGCCCCCTGCAGGTTAACCCCTTCACTGCCAATGACATTTATACAGTAATCGGTGGATATTTACATTTCTGATCGCTGTATAAATGTCATTGGTCCCAAAAAAGTGTCAAAAACATCCAACATGTCCGCCGCAATATCGCAGTCCCAATAAAAATCGCAGATCGCCGCCATTACTAGTAAAAAAATAAAAATAAATAAAAACGCCATAAACCAATGTCCATAGTTTGTAAATGCTATAACTTTTGCGCAAACCAATCAATACACGCTGATTTCGATTTTTTTTACCAAAAATATGTAGAAGAATATATATCGGTCTAAACTGATGAATAAATTTGTTTTTTTATTTTTTATTTTTGAATATTTTTTATAGCAAAAAGTAAAAAAATATTGTTCTTTTTTCAAAATTGTCGCTTCTTTTTTGTTTATAGCGCAAAAAAGAAAAAGCGCAGAGGTGATCAAATACCACCAAAAGAAAGCTCTATTTGTGGGAAAAAAAGGACGCCAAGTTTGTTTGGGTACAACGTCGCACGACCATGCAATTGTCATTCAAAGAGTGACAGCGCTGAAAATTGAAAATTGGTCCGGGCAGGAGGGGGGTTTAAGTGCCCAGTAAGGAAGTGGTTAAACAACCTCTTGTAGTCTTCATCAAAAGCAATGACAATGCAGGAGCTATAAAAGGAAGTTCCTGAACAAGGACCTTTTGTGTCAGTATTACCAGGTATTATTCTAATAAAACCTGCAGATTTTTTTAAAAAGATATAGAGGATTTTGATATTTTGATTACATTAACATGTCCAAACTTATATACTTGTACCCCTACTCATTCACCAACTTGTGTTACTCGGGAGATCCATCCAGCCCCTTTGTGTATACATAGCTGTCATCTACCGGAGCTGTCATTCACAAGCAAACAGTCATCAGGACCAGACTGTGTCAGTAGAGTTTTTTTCAGTGGGTTGGCAGGCATCATTCATTGTGCTTGGCATGGAAATGCATCACTGGATAACCTCATTGCTGGTAGATATACTGTGCATCATGAGACTTTTTTTCATTTTCATTAAAGGGCTTTTCAAAAACTGTGTGGGTGTTTCTGTTTAGTTTTTTTTTTTGTATTTTGTGAATGAGTAGCAGTACTATGTACCCTACCTCATTCATGTGAGGGTGGTATTTAGATTTCAATAGGCCCCCATCTGTAGACCGCCACAACCCCTGGGCAATCAATGTGGGGAAAGGGGCCCTTGTCTTCATCAACATGAGGTCAAGGAGCTTTACCAGGGGTTCCCCCTTAGCAGGGTGCCACCCCTACCCCCCATGTTGAGGACATGTGGTCTGTTATGATTCATGCATGTTTGTCCCGCCATTTTTTCTGTCTGCCAGGCTGCATGCTCATATAAGGGTCTGTGTGGATTTTTGAGGGGAGAGCCCATGCTTGTTTCTTTATGAGGTTTCCCTCTTAAACTCCATACTGGACCTTTTGAGTCCGGTATGGAATCGGGGGAGGACTTGTTTCTTTTGTTTTGCTAAGGGTCCCCAAAATAGTATTGCTTATCTAGGATGCAATTCAAGTGATTTTTTGATTTGATGTAAATGTCAGTTTTGCTGCAGTAGGTTGAATATATTGTACAGATGAGCCACTTCAAAGGTAGGTTAACTGTACCTCCCAGCATGTTCTTTAAGGGAATTTTACAATTTTAATGTTTTTCTGCTCCCTGCCAAAGAAAATGTTTTTATTTATTTATTTTAGCTTTGGTGTTGTTCCCCAGAGCAGCCCTTCCCCGTTGTCATTTGTTTGAACAATTACTTGCCTATTAACCTAGAAAATAGTTAGAGGTAGAACTGATTTTCCATTTTCAACTCCCATTGACTTTAAAAGAGTATGGATTCAGCACCCAAACTACAGTAATATTTGACAAACATGCCTTCAACTAAGCCCGGGGTAGACCTAGCCCATTTGGCTCATCCCTAGTTATTGGTGTAGCAGAAAGTGCAAAGAAGTACAGTCCTTTTGCAGAGGTAATACCAGTTAATGCTTAGTTAATTGAGCTGATCTGTGTTCCTCATAAAACAAAGAACCGCTGGATCAGTTGGCCCTTCTATGTTACTATAGTTTCTTTTTCATTTGAAATGCACTGTAATTGGAGCAATACGTATATATAAAGAATATAAAGTAAAAAAGGGATTTTACAGTAGACTCTTACATATATAAATTATATGGTATGCTACTATTTGATGAGGAAATAATTACATAATGTTTATACAAGCTCTTCTACAAACACGCACAAGTTACAATACTCATTATATAATATGTACTTCATACATTGAATGTGTATAAGGCAACATTAATAACCTGAGACAGTCAATACTTTAACTCACTTAAAACTTCAGTTTTCATATACTGTTTTCCTAAGAGATATATAGAAATCAGGGGCCTATATAAAAGAAACTTTAAAAGACAGGTTTTCAACACATTTTTCAATTCTTGGCTGATGAAGAAAGAGAAAAACTCAATTTCTCCTAGGAGATATCTGTGAAAACAAAGATATCTACATTTATAAATAAATAATAGGATTCCAGAGAGTGCCTAAGGGACATAAATGGCATATTCATCTAAAAATGCAACAGCAAGAATGGTAGCATAATGAATACAAAGTGTTAAAAAAAGTGACAAAATGTTTCCCTTGATGGACAGTTTTTTTTATTTTTTTAGGGGAAAATGTCAGAAGAACAATAAAGTGATAAAATGAATTCTACATTGAAAACAAAAAATACATTTGCATGAAGTCTCTAAAAATGTTACAATATGAAAATCGAAATATGTGCCAGTAGGAATTGTATTTTATTTTTAATTTACAAAGATGTACTTTGAATATTTTTCTTTCATAACAACAAGATATTTTTTGCTACCACAGCTGGTTTTCTGACAAACACAGAGGTAGACCTACTAACAAGGATTACACTAGTAGACATAGTTGAGCAGATAATGCAAATATATTATTTGGTCTATATTTTCTCTATTTGTCTGCAGAAAGAAATATCATGTTTAGAGTTACAAATGCATATACTCAGTAAATAAATAAGATTGAAAAAAAAGATTGTTGTCTATCGCATTTAACCTCTCACAACTCCTTTACAGAGAAAGGCAAGACAAAACCCTTTGGGCAACTGAGAATATTTTTTCACATTTTCACAGGAGGAAAACCAACCCTCATGGCCTTCAAAAGGCAGCCATATCAAGTATAATAAAATTATAATTAATCATAATTAAAACATAACTGTTGTCTTTAGTAATAATGTTGGAGATTATTTGTTAAAAGAAAAAAAATCCAGCCCCTCAATTTAATGTATTAATGTATTTAGGGCTCACTCCTAAAACAGCCATATAATGCTGAAATGTATATGACCTGGGAATGCTGAAGGGTATATGGTCAGATATTAACATAACAGGAGCCAACAAACACCCTGCCTTTTTGTTATAGAAAAATAGCCTGCATGTTTGTTGTGCAGGAAAAATGCTGGCATGGGATTCCAATCAATAACCAGCAAACTTTTAAGAAGTTCAGATGTCTGTATTCCCAATTTGCAAGTCACTCACCTAGGATAAAGATCTTTACCTGTGTGTACAGTCAATCAGTTTACAATTTCCTCCTCACCCAGGGAATGCCAAGGACAGAGGGGAACGGTAGTGATTGTGGAATGTGCAAACACTAAAGCAAACATTGGTTTTATTAGCTGGAGTAAAAATAAACCCATCTGCTGATTCCAGTTCAAATAGCTTACAAAAACTCTAATGTTTAATTGTGTAATTTTTATCCCTTATTATTTACATAACATGTGTATGCTTTTTCTTTTTCTTTTTTTTTTTTCATTATTCTCAAAAAGGCAGTAGAAATATCCATTGATTCATTTTGTATTAGTAGCAATAACAATAACATTTTGTATTTTTTTTTTTTTTGAGGATATTACTGAGATCAGTATTCTCCTTGCGTTGATTAAAAAGAAAATTTAAGTTTAGCCTATAAGAGTAGAATCCTTACAAAAGGATTAGGGAGATTAACAGCCTTTATCTTGTAATTAATTGTACCTACAAAATGCTAAGTGATAATCAATGGTCAACAAAGCTCAAGGACACATATTTATAGTGATGAATATAATAGATGACTTAATGATTATGTGTGGGTACTTTTTAAGCAGCATAATGACTTGATCATCAGGCTGAACAAAATAAAAGTCAAAGAAAATTGCTTGTAAAAATGAATAAGTGTCTTAAAAGGAATAAAACAAAAAGTCCGAGTTAACCAATGATCTTGAAGGGATGTCTAATGGGATAGATTGTTACCAGCAGTTAGACCCCTTTCACACCAAGGCGTTTTTCAGGCGCTTTTGCGCTAAAAATAGCGACTAAAAAGCGCCTGAAAAACTCCCCCCAAGACACCCCAGTGTGAAAGCCCGAGTGCTTTCACACTGGTGCGGTGCGCTTGCGGGACAGTAAAAAAAGTCCTGCAAGCTGCATCTTTACAATGGTGTGGGAGCAGTGTATGCTCACCTTACTTTCACTTTCCTAATGCTCTGCTTGTGAAAGTGCAATGGGCCAGAGAAGTTGATAATAGAGCCATGGGGGTTATATACATCATGGAGTGCCCCTGTGGGGCATTCTATGTTGGCAAGACCATCAGGGAGTTCTGGAGAAGGATATATGATCATGTGCATGCGGCAGAAATAGGAGATATATACTCCAGAGCTGGCCACCATGTAGTACAAGCTCAAAATTATCATGTCCCGGAGCTAAAACTTTTGGCTCTGGAGCATGTTCAGCGTGGCTCGCATGGAGGGGATTGGAACAAATTGTCCTCCAGCGTAAATCACGCTGGATGTTTAATTCAAAAGCCAATGTCCCACCAGGGATTAATGAAGTACTGAGCTTCAAACCTTTTTTGGAGAGTTTTGTATCGGGCAAGAATGAGCATCTTATGTAAATGGCCAGGTTCTTTTTCTTCCCCCTTTTCTTTCCCCCCTTTTATTTTGTTTCTGATACAAAGTATATCTCTTCATGTATGTCACATGTCTTTGACTTGGGTACCTCACTTCAGTGTCAACACAGCTTTTGGGGTCCCTTAGGATCTCTCCCCCACTTGTCCTGCCGCTGCCCCTGGTCGTACCTGTTGGGTCTCCTTTTTTCTGATTCTTCTCGGCATGGAAAGCCCCCACACGGACTTGTCCTTAGTGGGGCTTGGCTCCTCCTCCTTGGCACTGCATTACTTGGTCTTCCTTGCCCTGGTGGCAGAGTGTTCTCCTTGGTCACCAGGGGGTTCTCTTCCCGTAGATGATCCGTGTTGGCACCACAGCTCTATTGTGAGCAACCATTCCGGTTATTGCATACCGGAGGTGACGTCAGGACCTCTCACGGCTTCTGGTTTTCGTGTACCGGAAGTGACGCCGGGATCGGTTTTTGCTGTCTTTCCGGACTCTGTCTTGAACCAGAAAGGGTGGTGGGGGGTGCGCATTGGCGTGATACTCACACCGTACACGGTGGTTCAGTGCCGGCCGCCATTGAGCCCTACACCTATCTTCAGTCCCTGAGAGCACATGATGACCTGGGTCTCCAATCAGGGCAGTGGGTGTATCCCTGGGGAGATATTTAATGTGGCTTTGAGTGCTGTTTGTTAGAATTTCCAGCAAAGAGGCTCATGCACACCAGTTTGATGCAGCTGATGGCAGCGATCTTGATACAACTTTTTCAGGTATTTTAGCCCTTTTTCCATGTCTTAATATGGCTTGTTTTGACAACATGGGGGGTTTTTGAATAAGAGTTGAGTCAACCTTTCTCTCTTTATTTATCTACAGGTTGCCATTGGTTTTGGGGCAGAATAGTTCTGTCTTCTGACCTTTGAGACCACCCCAGATATTCTCTATCTCTGGTTGCTCCCTAAGCCCTACAGGGTCACAGGAACAACCAAAATATTATTATTCAATCCTCCAACCTAATTCCCTCACCAGACGCTTGATCTTCTGGCCATTGGCTGCATCTTGTATTGCTACCATTTTTATTAGGTGGGTGTGTAATTAATTCATCTCATGTGAGTCTGATTGTTTATAGCCTCTGTTTGGCCAACAAGTCTGTAATGTTTGTTGTGACCCCATTCAATTTAGATCTCCCTATCCTCCTCTGAATAATCAGACTACTGGGAGCCCCTGCTTCATTGGGGCATGTGGTGAGACTAATAGTGTGCAGGGGGGGGGCTTGTGGAGACTCTCACTGGCTTCTTGCTTGTAGCTGATGACACTGTAAGTTACGTTCCAGGCCAACATATTCTATTTTATGGTTTATGAAATAAATGTGTGGTATTGCCAAACTTGTATATATGTTATTGAGCACTAATTACTCTTATTTTTTATATTAGAACAAACATTGCTGTTGTACAATAGCTCTAAATCCCTGATGAAGACTGGTTACAGTCAAAACGTTGGAAGTGATTCATGCAACTTATTGCTGTATTGATGTGTCTTTTGTACAATTGTATATTAAATTTATCTCTCTATTAGATTTTAAATTTTCTATTTCAATAAAATTATTGTTTACCTTAACCCTATTTGTGCGACCATTGACTACAAAGTCCGGCAAAAACTATGTTTCTCCATATAGCATGCTTTGTCTGATAGCACATTTTACTAAAGTCATCTATGCCCAGCTTTACTTTTGTGTTAAACAAATCAGTTTTGTTTACATGCCAGGATTAGAACAGCTTGCTCTGTACTTCTTGACTGCTCTGGGTGTAAGCACTGCAGGACTTATAGACCTCAGAACTGCAGTCATATCTCCACCCCCACTCCTTTTTTGGTCATTCACAAAATATATAGGCCCAGACTTAGTTTTGTAAATAGCCAGGAGGAGAAGGAGGAGCAGAGCCACAACCGCAACACTTGGGTCCATGAGATCTGCAGTACTTACATATGGAGTGGCCTGAAATTACATCAAGAACTGAATTAATCCTGGCATGTAAACAAACTAATTTATACGACATAGGAGTAAGTCTGCATAATGGGGATTTACTTCTGAGGCAAATTATTATTAAGGTTATTGTGCACAGAGTTGAACTTTTAGCCAAATATCAGCAGCGTGTAACGCTCCTGTTCCTCATTCTAGCATCCCGGTTTTGGCTGTGGCCTTCTCCTTGTCTGTCTGTCCACCTGCAAGATGATTGATTGTGGCCAGTCTCTGGGAGGAGACCAAACCTGATTTAAGCCAGCCAAGCATGTGGTCTCATGCTTGTGATAGTGTGTGCAATACATGTTCCAGGCTCCTTGTTTGTCTGCCCTCCTCTGCTAGATTGGATTCCCTTGTTGACAAACTCAGATCGGATATCGACTATTCTGAACCTTGCCTGCCTTGTATCTGGACTGTCACTGAACCAATATGCCTGTCTGCCAACCCCAAGTACCTCTTTGCTTTGTTTGTTTATGCCCTGATGTGGTAGCCAGGCACTATAGCATTGTGTATAAGTCCTTGGGGCATCTAGTACTGGTAGGACTGTTTGCCTTATGGGAAAGGGGGCTGCTATGGGTGAAAAACACAGAAACCAGCTATAGCATTTGCCCACCAGCATTAGGGGTAAGCATGACACCAAATATGTTGCTGCAGATTTTTTTTTTCTTAAAAGGTGTAAAACTTTTTATTTTACTTAAAGCTTTCCACAAAACTAAGTGTTCCATGAAAGTTTAATTCCACTTTGAATTCCATGCTGTCTCATCTGCAATGGTTCTTGAAAATTAACTCACTGTAGCAATTTATAATACAGTGTAATCCAAGTTTTAAAAATGTAACTTTTAACAGTGACTTCCAATGAATAGCTATGAATTTTTAAAACAATAAATAATATATTTATATTTTTCAGATATGTTCCACTTAAAAATTTATCATCATTTTTAAGTAACAGCATGTTTAAATTATACAATGATTTAAAATTTAAACATGGCTGAATAATGAATTGCATCTAATGTTTTTTTCACTCTCTCTGGTATTTCAAGTATTGTGTTGGTGCACGTGTAGTCTTAATGGCTCTTAGAAAAACAGATGAAACATATGAAACTCCTTTATACATTTTCATTTTTTTGTTTCAACCAACTTGTTATGGAAGAGCCAAAGCAAGTCAAATTAGCCTTATAAAAGCGCAACTCCAAGCACAATTAAACATTCACTAGTTTCAGACTTGTTCAGTATCCCAAATATGAGCAGATGAATGAATATCTTTAAAAGCCTAACTATGTTATGAGAACTTTTGGTTCTGACCTGCTTTTTAGCCTCTTAATATAAGCTCAGTTTTGGAAAGTTTGTTATTAATTTACTAAAGGAAAATAGGCTCCAGTGACATCATTGTGCTTGTGAATTCCACCCGTATCTGTTGGGATACAATCTGCCTCATGAGTCTGCCTGCAATTTACCTGAAAATTTGTTTTAAGCTGTACAATAATTGTGTTTGGCTGTGTGTGCTGTTCTATTATTTTAAAAGTGTTTTATCAGTTGGTAATTACTTGGTGAACCTGCCAGTTCAATTGTGTGACAGCACTATTGCAGGTGATCCCCAGTGCTCTCCACTGCCACTCTGTGTGCACATGCTTGAACCTCCCCATCCATCATCCACTTCACGTGGGACAGCTCACTCTTTCATGTGGAAAGTGCTTTGCTATCATCCACAATCTTTGAGACACCTCACATGATGTGGAAGTGTCAAATGGGGAAGCTGGGAATAGCATAATGATTTTTTACTTTTTTTATACTAACTGTACCTAAATAAATTAAGGATTGTTTTGATATATTTTTAGTAACATAAGGTTATTAATATTAAGAACATGTATTTCCACGAACAGTCACATGACCTACAGTGCACCAATCAGCTCTATGCAGACCAGGGCAAAGGACGCAAGACTCTTCATTGACATGTGAATAACAGGCCACATGACGAAAATGAACTCCGCCCATGTATATCGTTTGCACTTACTTGCCATAGTAGATATGAAGCCTCAAGGCGTACATGAGTGTTCAAGCACAGAAGTGTGGTTGCCCTTTGCCAGTGCATAACCGTTCGCAAATAAATAATCTGCTTGCGCAAATACACGCGCACCCTTGCGCGGCCGTCGATAATGTTGGTGCCATTGTGACTATTTAAACTGCAGATGTTCTATTAGCCAGTGCTGTCTGATCCACAGCTATTACCCATGTACCTGTACAGTCGGACAGATTGGGGTAAAGAGTTCCAAAGGATGGCGAAGCTCTGGAGAAATCCTGGAGGCGAGCATGGGAGGAGGTGACAAGGGAGCTAGAGAGCAAGAGGTCTTGGGAGGACCGAAGAGGGCGGCTTGGTTGGTATTTTGAGACTAGGTTAGAGATGTAGCTGGGGCAGAGTTGTATTGTTAGTATTTTGAATTTTATTCATTGGGTGAGTGGAAGCCAATGAAGAGATTGGCAGAGAAGGGTGAAGGACACTGAGCGGTTGGTAAGGTAGATAAGTCTTGCATTCATTATGTGCTGAAGGGGGGATAATGTATGCAAAGGTAATGGAATGAGGAGAGAGTTGCAGTAGTCGAAGTGAGAGATAACCAAAGAGTGAATTAGAAGCTTGGTGGTGTCATTGGTTAAAAAGGGGCATATTCTAGAGATGTTGCGGAGGCTATGGTGGCATGATTTGGACAAGCATTGGATGTGGTCCTGAAAGGACAGTTCAGAGTCTAGGGTTACCCCTAGCACCCTGGCATGTGAAGACGCACTAATAGTTGTGCCATTTATCTTAACAGAGAAGTCAAGGGAAGGGGCACGTGGGGGAGGAAATATCATGAGCTCAGTTTTAGATAGATTCAGTTTGAGGAAGTGCTGTGACATCCAGGCTGATATGTCTGTTAGTAAGGCAGTGATCTGTGAGGAGACTGGTGGGGTGAGCTAAAGGGTAGAGGGATAGATTTGGGTGTTATCGACATATAATAAATGATAGCGGAAGCCATGGGAGGTTATCAGCTGACCCAGGGAGAATGTGCAGATCGAGAATAGTAGGGGTCCAAGGACAGAACCTTGGAGGACCCCAATGGTAAGAGGAGCTGGAGAGGAGGAAGTGGAGTTGCAAGTGACACTGAAGGTGCGGTGAGATAGGTAAGATTCAAACCAACAGAGAGCACAGCCATGGAGACCAAGCAAAAGAGTTTTTTGAGGAGGAGGGGGTGATCAACTGTATCAAAGTCAGCGGAGAGGCCCAGGAGTAAGAGTACGGAATAATGACCGTTGATTTTTGCTGTTAGTAAGTCGTTTGTGAGTTTTAGGAGGGCAGTTTCTGTGGAGTGCTGTGGACAAAATCTAGACGGAAGGGGATCAAGAAGGCTATTTTCAGTGAGGTGGCCCCCAGTCAGTTGTAGACTAAACGTTCCAAGGATTTTGGAGGCAAAAGGGAGTAAGAAGATGGGTCTTAGGTTGTTAAAATTGGTGGGGTCCAATGTGTCCGGTTTTGGTATGGGAGTGACTAGTGCATGTTTTGAAGGGTTGGGGAAGATGCCAGTAGAGAGGGAGAGGTTGAAGATATGAGTTAAAGAGTGTAGGATAGAGTCAGAGGGTGACTGTAGTATTTGAGAAGGAACAGAGTCCAGGGGCAGGAGGCTGGGTGGGCGTTAGAGAGAAGTTTAGTGATTACCTCTATAGTAGCTGGATTAAACAAGAGTAATGATTGTGTAGGAGGATAAAGAGTGTGAGGGGAGTGAGAAATCTGTAGAGAGGAGATCTCAAGATGAATTGTATCAATCTTGATTTTAAAGTGATTAGCAATCTCCTGGGCAGTGAGTAAGTTAGTGGGTGGGGGTAATGGAGGAGGAAGTAGAGCGTTAAAGGTAGAAAAGAGTTGACGGGGGCTCTGTGAAAGGTTGTTAATAAGAGTGATAAAGTAGGTCTGTTTGGCAGTGTGGAGGCAGGAATGGTATTTTTGGAGGGCAGATTTATATTGGCTGAAATCTTGCTGTGACTTAGTCTTACGCCACAGACGCTCAAGAGCGCGGCTCTTTTTTTTTAAGGCTTCTGCTCATCTGCCTGTTTCTACATTGCTGACTACTGCTTGTATCCTGACCATTCTCTTCCTGCTGTTTATGCCTGTATCTGACTGTCTTTTTTGACCTGGTTTGTCTGACCTTGCATCCAGTTATCCACATGTCCTGCTGTGCATGCTACCTGGTCCCTGCTGGTTCTGCACCTACTACCTGCCAGCTGCCTGTGCTACCTGCCAGCTTCCTGTCAAGCACCTGCTGCCTGCTGTCTGCCCAATCCGAGGTCTGCTGTCCCTGCTTCCATCTGCTGTTGCAGCGATCTGACCCATCTCTGGCAATGCACCTGCAACCTACTGCCAAGGCTGAAGAATACCTTACAGGTGCTCATACCTCACCGCGCTCTCACGGCCACTGTGGTCTCAGAGCCAGGCTGCACGAGAAGCCTCCCTCTGCACATCAGTCTCTGCCACAAGGTACGTGACGCATACTATGAGTTAAGTCTAATGAGGTGCCTGGCTATATTATTCACATCTGAAAGGTTTACAAGATTATTATTATTATTATTATTATACAGGATTTATATAGCACCAACAGTTTACGCAGTGCTTTACAATATAAAAGGGGACAATACAGGTACAATACAATAGAACACAAAAGGATTAAGAGGGATCTGCTCAGATAAGCTTACAATCTAATAAGGGGGGGGGGAGGTGTGATAGGCTTCCCTGAAGAGATGTGTTTTCAGGGATTGCCTAAAGGCAGCTACAGTAGGAGATAGCCGGACAGGTTGAGGTGGAGAGTTCCAAAGGATGGGGGAGGCTCTGGAGAAGTCCTGGAGATGAGCATGGGAGGAGGTGACAAGGGAGCTTGAGAGTAGGAGGTCTTGAGAGGAGAAGAGAGGACGGTTTGGGTGATATTTGGAGACAAGATTGGTGATGTAGTTTGGGGCAGAGTTGTGGATGGCTTTGTATGTTGTGGTTAGTATTTTGAATGTTATTCGCTGGGCGATCAGGAGCCAATGTAGGGATTGGTGGGGAGGGGTGGCAGACACTAAGCGGTTGGTAAGGTGGATAGGTCTGGCAGCAGCATTCATAATAGACTGAAGAGGGGATAGCCTATGGAGAGGTAGGCCAATGAGAAGAGAGTTGCAATAGTCAAGGCTAGAGATATCAAGGGAGTGAATGAGGAGCTTAATGGTTTCATTTGTTAGAAAGGAACGTTACAGAGGTGAAGTCTACAAGCTTTCGACAGCGATTAAATTAGGGGCTGAAAGGACAGGTCAGAGTCTAGGATTACACCTAGTATCCTGCCATGAGAGGAGGGATTGATGACTGCATTATTGATTTTGATGGAAAAGGCATGAAAGGGCACACGGGCGGGGGGGGGGGGATATTACTAGCTCAGTTTTAGAGAGATTTTGTTTAAGGAAGTGGTGTGACATCCATGCTGATATGTCAGTTAGCAAGTTAGTAATGCGAGAGGAGACTGAAGGAGTGAGGTGAGGAGTAGACAGATAGATTTGGGTGTCATCGCCATATAAGTGGTATTGGAAGCCATGGGCATTTTTTAAGTGACCAAGGGAGGAGGTGTAGATAGAGAAGAGAAGGGGTCCAAGAACAGAGCCTTGGGGTACTCCTACAGAAAGGGGCAATGGAGAGGAGCAGACAGAGTTTTAGGTAACACTTAAGGAGCGCTGTGATAGGTATGAGGAGAACCAGGATAGAGCAGAGTCTTGGAGGCTAAGAGAACAGAGTTTATTGAGAAGGAGTGGGTGGTCGAAAGTATCAAAGGCCACAGAGAGGGCAAGAAGTATGAGTATAGAGTAGTGGCCATTGATTTTGGCAGTTAATAAATCGTTAGTGAGTTTTAGTAAGGCGGTTTCCGTTGAGCGTTGCGAGCGAAAGCCAGACTGTAGGGGGTCAAGAAGGTTATTTTCACTGAAGTAGGAGCTAAGACGGTTGTAGACTAAGCTTAGAGGTGAATGGGAGCAATGAGATGGGTCTTATGGTGTTCAGGTTGGTGGGGTCCAGTGAGGGCTATTTAAGTATGGGAGTGATCTGCGCAGGTTTTAGAGGGGAGGGGAAGGTGCCACTAGACAGGGAGAGATTTAAGATGTGAGTAAGGGAGCATAGGATAGAATAAGAGGGCGACCATACTAGTTGTGAGGGAACAGAATCCAGGAGACAATTGGTTAGGTAGGCACCTGTGAGAAGTTTTGTAACCTCTTCAGTAGTAGCCAGTTCAAAAGAGGAGAGTGTTGACTGTGCTGTTAGGCAAAATATGTTGGATGGGGAAGATGTATACACAGTGGCGGTGTCCTCGCGTATTCCATCAATCTTGTCTTTGAAGTGCTTAGCAATCTCTTGGGCAGTGATTGAGTTAGTGGGTAGAGAGGGTGGGGGCAAAGCAAAGAGTTAAATGTTGAGAAGAGCCAACGGGGACTGGATGACAAGGTATTAATAAGAGAGACAAAGTAGGCTTGTTTGGCAGCATGGAGACAGGGATTGTATCTTAGGAGGGCAGATTTATATAGGATGAAGCCCTGCAGGCAATTGGTTTTACACCACAGACGGTCAAAAGCATGGCAATGTCTCTTGAGATTTCTAGTGTTGTCAGTTTGCCTGGGTTGTAATGGTCAGGGCTTGATTCTGTGTATAGTTAGAGGAGCAAGATAACTTCCAGAGCTTTAAGGCTGCTCACTGTGGTTTCAGCTCCTTCAAGAGCAGAGTCGCTGAAACTGCTATGCCTGCTACTCCCTTCCTTCTGCCCATTCACAGAAGCCTTTGTATTATGTGAATGCATTAAAAAAATACATACAATGATATGAATCTCTGCTGACTTCCATCATCTAATCATGTTCCAGCAACAATGCTGTTTTTATTTTCTCTGAACATGATTGGGTAGTCTTTGCAAAGTGAAATTTTACCATATTCATAGAGCTCTGGGGAAAATTTGCTTGCAAAGTGCAACCCTTGCACTCCCTTATTTTTTTGTGTTACTTCTGGATTATCCAATCCCTTCCTTTCTGGTCTTGATATTATGAACATGCCTCTTGTAGTCCAAGGAGGGATGTTATGATGTCACCATCACAATCTGTGGGATCATCTCAGACTAGATCTCCCCAGACAGCAATCAAGCTGCACAACTCTATGAAATATACAGCTGAGAGTGGTGACATACTGCACATCACATTAGTGTACTGCTAGCCCCCTTTTTCAGCTCAAAGCAAGAAGCTCAGAGGAAAGAGGACAAGGCCAGTATATATGTCATATGACCCACAGCTTTAGTTACAATGTGTAGGCATGCAAATGTGTGTTATGTTGAAGTTGGTCTTTAAGGTGAATTTATGTTAATTTAAATATGGCAAAGCTAACTACAGCAGTAGGTCTAAATATACGCTATAAGCATATAAGCTATAAGTATATGTTCCCCAATACTGTGTTTGCATGCATACAAATTGGATTTGTTCTAAAATGGACGTGCCTTCTTAAGGAGTCCATATGTTCTCCAACAAATACTTTTGACTTTTCTACAATTACATTTATAAATGCTAATAATTTATAGTGGTCATCTCTTCAGCGATGATGAAGGAAAATGCTGTTATGTAAGCGATATTAAAAAAACACAAGTAGTAGTAAAAAAGTTTTTTTTACTACATAAATTCAAAATCATATATTAATAATTCAGGGCTTCATGTAGATACATGTATCAGAAATGTTATATATAAAGTCCAAGAAGAAACAGTAGTGCTTACTTACATTTTTAGTGCACATGCATATATGCTGAGTTTCTTCTCTAAATATACTTCTTAATACCCCCAGTGACCAGAAATAGTGTTTTATCTATTGCAATTTGCAAATATGACCTTAACAAAACGTCCCAAATGTATGCCTGTTTGATGTGAAAAATTATAAGATTCTGAGATTTTTTTTTTCTGCAAATATATTCAGAAATATCTTTTTTATGAGCTTCCAGACCACATGGTGTTGCAGGGGTTACATATCAAAGAATAATGTTGCAAATCATTAATAAATGAGCTGCGGCTGACATAACCTAAAGACATTACTTTGCTCTTAGCTTGAAAAATAACTCCTTTCCCCAATATTGTGTGAATTGCAGTCATTATATTTCTCTAAGGTCCCTGCTCTTTGTTTCATTGAAATTATTAATTTTAGGACTAGACTAGCAAACCAGGAATTGAGGCACAGGGGTTGATTTACTAAAACTGAGTGTAAATCTGGTGCAGCTGGGCATGGGAGCCAATCAGATTCTAACTTCAGCTTGTTTAATTAAAGTGATTGTAAAAAAGGGATTTTATTAAAACTTACTGTAAAATCCTTTTCTCCGAGTTCACTGACAGACGCAGCTCTCCATTACGTGTGGGGTTTATGCTGGTCTCACTAGGAGTTAACTAGGCAGGGAAAAGAAACAGCTGGCCCCTCCCATGGGGCCATCCTCTCTTCCCACATAAACCTCCTCCATAGAATAGCTCACCAGTTCGTACACAAGCTGTACAAGAACATAGCACAGAGGAGTGGGTGCTGTGTCAGTCAGTGAACTCGAAAAAAAGGATTTTACTGTAAGTTTTAATAAAATGCCTTTTTCTCATATCGTTCACTGACAGACGCAGCTCTCCATTATGTGTGAGGATGTCCCCAAGCTGTGTCAAAAAGAGGGGTGGGTAAACGCCAACAACAGTACCCAACAGAACCTCTAAGGAGGTGCCAGACGCGCCTACACTGCCACCTGCAAAACTTTGCGGCCAAAAGCAGCATCCGAAGATGCAAACACATCAGCTTTATAGTATACTTTATAGTATACTTTAGTGAAAGTGTGAACCGAGGCCCAAGTGGCCGCCTTGCACACCTGTGACACCGAGGCCTGGTGTCTTAAAGCCCAGGAAGTGCTAACAGCCCGGGTAGAATGAGCAGTGACCGGAAAAGGTGGAACCTTGCCCCGAACAGAATATGCATGGGTCATGGTCTGTCTGATCCAACGAGAGATCGTAGCGGATGAGGCCACCAAACCTTTGCGTTGACCCTCAGGCAGCACAAACAGAGCATCAGCTTTTCGAAAAGAAGCTGTAGCAGACAAATACACCCTTAAGGCCCTCACTACGTCCAAAGCATGTAACTCAATTTCTTTTGGGTGCGATGGACGAGGGCACAATGAAGGAAGAACAATATCTTCATTAATGTGAAAGAAAGAAACCACTTTCGGAAGAAAGGAAGGCGAGGGTCGTAAGACCGTCTTATCCTTATGCAGGACTAGGTAGGGAGACTTGCACGATAGTGCTGCTAATTCAGACACCCGTCTGTTGGAGGTGATGGCTACTAAGAAAGCCACCTTCTCCAAGAGCAGTTGTAAGGAAACCTCCCTGATTTTCTCATAAGGCGGTTTCTGAAGTACAGAAAGCACCAAATTCAAATCCCAAGGAGCAAACGGAACCTTCACCCGAGGCGCCACATGTCGTACACCATGAACAAAATTATGAATCAACCAGTGCGAAGCCAAAGGTCTCTGGAAAAGAACTGCCAGAGCCGAAATCTGGCCCTTAAGAGTACTCAAAGCCAGTTTTTTGTTCAGGCCCTGCTGCAAAAAAGTTAGGACCCTGTATACCACATAATGTTATGACCCTCCACCTCGCACCAAGCTATATAAGCCTTCCAGGTGCAGTGGTAAATCTTGCGAGAAGTACACTTGCGAGCCTTCAACAATGTAGGAATCACAGAGTCAGCGACTCCCCTGTCTCTTAGCACCTGGGACTCAATAGCCAAGCCGTCAAAGCCAGTGAAGCTTAATCAGGGTGCAAGATGGGCCCCTGAGACAGACGATCGCCTCTTAGTGGGACCCGCCAGGGGGCATCTGCCACCATTTGCACCACATCAGCGTACCAAGTGAGCCAAGGCCAATCCGGAGCCACCAGGATTATTGGTATTCCCTCCGCCACTATCCTGCGGATCAGGTGCAGTAACAGTTTTATCAGAGGGAAGGCATACAGAAGTCGGTAACGGCCCCAGGGGGCCACCAGAGCGTCCGTGGCCACTGCCAATGGATCCTTCGTTCTGGACACAAAGGTCTCCACCTTGTGATTGAACCGAGACGCCATGAGATCCACGTCTGGTGTCCCTCATCTGCGGCAAATCTGACCACTCTCCCTGGTCCAGCGAAAGTCCTCCTGCCAGTTCTCCACACCTGGAATGTAAATGGCGGAGATTACCGGAATGTGACGTTCTGCCCAATGCAGTATCATAGCTGCTTCCGCCGCAGCTGCTGGACTACTTGTGCCACCCTGATGGTTCACATACGCCACTGCTGTGGCATTGTCCGACTGAATTTGGAGCGGACGGTCCTGTAATCTCACTGTCCAGTGAGATAGGCACAATCTTATTGCTCTCAGTTCTAGTACATTGATGGGGAGGCGAGTCTCCTGTGCCGACCAACGGCCCTGGGCAGACAGCTGTCCCAGGATCCCTCCCCAGCCTGAAAGACTGGCATCCGTGGTGATGATCACCCACTGGAGGGGCAGGAACGACTTCCCCTGATTCAGGGCCGAGTCCCGAAGCCACCAGGTCAGAGACGCCCTGGTCTGTGAGCTCAGACGCATCAGAAGGTCCAAGGACCGAGGTGACCTGTCCCACCGAGTGAGAATTGCTCGCTGAAGGAGACGAGTGTGACTCTGGGCAAATGGTATCGCCTCGAAAGACGAGACCATGAGCCCCAGCACCCGCATACAGAATCGTAACGAAGACCGACGGTGCGACAGAAGGGTTTGCACTGCTTTTTTTTTTCGTCGGTCCCCCTTCCGCCCCTGAAAAGGGGGGAAGGGCGGAACTCTCACTCACCACTCCGCGAGCGCCATGGGTAGCCACCCAGTCGCAGACTTTCCGCCCCTGCCTGGACGGCACGCTGCAGGCCAGAATTTGCCCTACCGAATTGCATCCGGACTGGGCGTAGGTGGGGATAACCCCAGGCCACCCTCACGGAACGGGCACTATGCGGGACTGGCTCGCATCAGTCGGCCAGGTCGGGGAAAGTACAGAGCCCATGGACTCTCCATGCCCTGACCGGCTTCTTGATAGCAGATCATCTTGATAGAAGACAAGGAAATAAAATAAAATAAAAAGAAATGGTCACAAACAGGACCTCAATTCCCCTAAAGGGAAGCCAGGTCAACTCCTTGCAAACTAGGCATTTAGATTGGTGAGCTATTCTATGGAGGAGGTTTATATGGGAAGAGAGGATTGCCCCATGGGAGGGGCCAGCTGTTTCTTTTCCCTGCCTAGTTAACTCCTAGTGAGACCAGCATAAACCCCACACGTAATGGAGAGATGCGTCTGTCAGTGAACGATAGGAGAAAGAAACATTTTTATTTAAAGAACACAACAAACATGTCATGATTGAGATCGGGCTTAGGTAAGTATTAGGATTGCTGAGGGGGGAGCTGCACACTGAAGGTTTTTAACCTTAATGCAATGCTTTACAACCACTTTAAGTTTTGATAAAAAAAAAAAACTGGAAGCTGATTGGCTTCCATGCAGAGGAGCACCAGATTTGCTTTAGAAAATTACATTGGGCTGGTTTATGATTTCATGAACTACACACCTTGTGACAAATAACTTTTTTTTTTAGCTACTCAAATGGCATGAATTGATTGACATGTGATGTACACTGTCACAAACCACCTTGTTAAAATCTTAGCTAACATGACAATGCTGCAATGAGTATGGCCAGGGGCATTTAAGGGGCATATGAGGCAGCAGCCACAAGTTAGCCACCAGCTAATGCAGCTGTTAAGTTAGGAACCCAAAGTGACAGCATAGCTGTATATCAAACATTCCTATGTCCATGTTCCCCAAACCCTAAAATATACCATTTGTCACTCCCAACTTACCGTAACCCTGTTGTACAAGTTCCCTAAAGTGCTAGTACTTACCTTCCCTTTCATTGCTGTATTCCTCTCTGATCCATGCAGGGGGAGACTTTGTCCCTTTGTTTCTCACCAAGTGGAAAACCGATTTGAGTCTTACATTTTGCCCAAAAGTCACCCATGGCCAAGAGGATTCAAGAGACGAGTTATAAGGCCCTCACTCAATGGTACAGGGGTCCCTTCCCAGCTCCACCATATATTTCCCCTGGTCCCAGACTCTTGTTGGCGTTGTGGTGTGGGTGGGGGGACCATTATTCACATTTTCTGTGAACTTACAACTGTCGATCTACGAGCCAACCCTGCAGCCTGCTTGTTGCATCTTTCAGATCGACCAGTCAACATGTACAAATCTTCTCTCATAATGAAACTTCTGAATGTTGTGAAGGCCTGCATCCCGTTTCGCTGGAGAGATGCTGATCCCCCCATGAAGGCCCTGTGGTTTGCTAAAGTTAATATCCTTCGGGACATGGAGGAACTTACAGCCACATTGTGTAACACGGAAGAGGTGTGTACAGAAACCTGGAGGCTGTGGAATCACTTTGTGTTTACGGATGCTTACCTCTCTGAAATGTCAACCACCCAGTAAGTTTACATGTGTCCACCTCAGTGGGTGTGCACTTGCCCCTGGGAAGTGGGATGACTGGTTACCCTTCACCCCCTTTGTCTTTCTCTTCCCCCCTCCCTTGATTGCATTCTGGGGCTTTCTTTTTTCTCTTTTTTCTCGCTTTCTTTTATTTTGCTGTTGGAAAACAGAATTATCTTACCCACTTGAAGTCAACATTATGCCGGCATACATGGCCTGCGTATCCATATCAGATACATTGTCGCTGTCCTGCGCCTGAGTCCGCCCACTAATAGGGCGAATGAGCAAATCTATGCCATTGTCAGGTTGTTGGACTACTATGATGTATACGTCCATCAGGATCATTATTTTATTGTTGTTTCCTGGTAACTTTTCATTGGTTACAGGTTATATGGATGTCATACTTGGTCCACTACATTTACTGTAAATGTCTTTGTTTGATCAGATGTCTTTTATGCACAAATAAAGGAATTACAAAAAAAACTTACACAAAGTTCATTCTAAGTTCCTCTGCACTCCCATTTAACAGCACCCAGGCACCAGTCACTAAATTGTGGGGAGTGAAAAGTGTCATATGTGTCTCATATCTGGAAGTTTTGGGTATTTCTTAGAGCTACAGCACCATATCAAGACAAAGGGGAGGGTATGTGCAGACTGCTAATGATGCCTCCATTGTAACAGACATGTTTCTGTGGCTGCTATGAGCAAATAACAGTTTCCCTCTAAATCAGCCTTAGCCACAAGTGTACTTTTCTGTTTCATATTCCAGTGCTGCTTTTTACTCTCTATTTTGTCTATTATTTTGCTCTTGCTAAATGAACATTAATTTGAATTTTATCTTATTTAAGATAAATGTCACTAACGCCAGAATTTTTCCTCTATGTTACAGAAGTCCTACTTTGAGTGCCCTCTGCATTATGGAAGATCAGATGCCCGTTAGATGCTACAAAGACTGTTTTAAGTGAGTAACCTAGATAAATGTGTTCCTATTAGCTTAAGTTTGATAGCACTATAGCCAAGTTACATTTGTCAGAACATATGATCAAAAACGCCTAGCAGAGCTTGTTGAATGCCGCAAAGTACATTACTTCTGAAATGAAGAACATTTTAATCCAAACAAAAACTCTTGATGCATTTATTGCCGTTCTAATCTGGATTCAAAGAAATCACATTCCAACCATACAGTAACAGAAACAGAATTTGCGGTCACAAACAGATTGATTTACTACATTTTGCATTGTAGGTTTCCAAATATTATTATATTTATATACAATATTGTTTTAAAAGAAAAGATATATATAATATATATGTATATATATATATATACATATATATATATATATATATATATACACAGTATATAAACCAGACCGTAATGTGTATGACCTTCTTCTTACTGTCTATACTATTTAAAGTAGAAGTTGAGCCTAAAACTAAAATCTGTAAATCTACAGGCATCCACAATCTAAGACTAACCTATAAAAAAGAACCCTGTAAAAAAGAAATTGCTATACATATATTTTCTGAAGCTGCTCTGGTCAGGTCCCACGCTGAGCTGTTAGGGGCGGCTTCTCTGTGGAGGCGGGTGCAGGAGAGGCAGCCGACAACAGAAGCCCCATAGTAACTCTATGGGTGATGTCACTTCCCAGGCATTTCCCAGTTGTTATTGGCTGTCTTGTGCACAGAGCTTTCACCGCTGGAGACCGGACTGGAGCGGCTTCAGAAAGGTATGTATAGCAATTTCTTCTTTACAGGGCTATATAGGTTAGATTGTGGATTTACAGATTTTAGTTTTAGGGTCAACTTCTACTTTAACCACTACAGCTCCGGAAGGTTTTTCCCACTTCCTGACCAGGCCATTTTTTGCGATATGGCACTGCGTTGTTTTAACTGACAATTGCATGGTTGTGCGACACTGTACCCAAATAAAATTGATGTCCTTTTTTTCCCACAAATAAGGCATTCTTTTGGTGGTATTTGATCACCTCTGTGGTTTTTATTTTTTGCGTTATAAACAAAAAAAGCGACAATTTTGAATAAAAAAACAGTATTTTTTACTTTCTGCTATAAAACATTCCCAATCAAAAAAAATTTAAAAATCACATTTCTTTATCAGTTTAGGCCAATATGTATTCTGCTACATATTTTGATATGACAATGCCTCAAAAGGAAAACTCATGTTTTTATAAAAAAGGATTTGCAAAGCTGTTCCAAAATAATACTTCCAGAAACCATCTGTTCTGTCCCATGCATGAGCTGTCACACTTCCATGAAGGGTCTCCCTTAGATATAGAATACTGTAAATTTTCTACTTGAATACTTTATGTATAGACTATTAGCTATGCTTATAACAAGAGGGTGGTACTCGAAGGTATTTATGGTACTAGGTACTCATACTGGTGTTCAGGGTCACTGATAGGGCAGTACAACTGGCCCTGTTGTACCGGACACGCCCCCATCCGCTACACAGTGGGGCCCGGGCAGCATTACAGTTTGTCACTGCATTTAAAAAAAATAGCTTATTAAACTTCTCCCCCACTCCTACTTGATTATAGAGGGGGTTATACAATTTTCCTAGGCCCCATCAGGTCAACAGAGGGGCTGGGGGGGAGCACAGTGGAGGGACTGTTTCTTTATTTTCAGGGCGCTTGTACACCATGCCACCCCACTATTCTATTAGTCCCAGTTGGCGGAGTGATACTGTGATTCTCCGTCTGGCTCCCGACTGCAGTCCTCACAAGATGTGAAGAAGTTGAACGGGTGACAGGAAACAGCAGGAGGAGAGCGTGGCTGCAGTGGACACAGTGAGTAAATAGTAGAGCATAGAATCCTCATTGTGTCCCATTATATCTCACAGCACATCAGGTTATCAGCATTACAATTATCACACAAGCAGTACAGTAAGCAGGTGCTCTATCATGGCCCTGTGACACATGGCTGTAGGGTGCTGACTTTTTTATGGCTGTTCTGTGGTACAGACTGTTATATACAGAACAGCCTTAAGTTAACCTCTTGCTGACCAGTCGCCGTCGTTATATGACGGCAGGTCGGCTCCCCTGCGCGAAATGGCATATCTGTACAGTTGCTCGCGTAAGCGCAGTTGCGGGCAGATCCCGTTCTGTCAGTGTACATGACTGTGATCTACTGTTCCCAGTGATCGGGATCAGTTAGATCTGTCATGCCCCTGTCAGCCCAGCCCCCACACAGTTAGAACAAACAGGGAACACACTTAACCCCTTGATCACCCCCTACAGTTTAACCCCTTCCCTGCCAGTGACATTTATACAGTAATCAGTGGATATTTTTAGCTCTGATCACTGTATAAATGTCATAGGTCCCAAAAAAGTGTCAAAAGTGTCCGATCTGTCTGCTGCAATGTCGCAGTCTTGATAAAAATTGCAGATCGCCGACATAACTAGCAAAAAAAATAATAATAAAAATGCCATAAATCTATTCCCATAGTTTGTAGACGCGATAGCTTTTGCACAGCCCAAACAATATACGCCTGTTGTGATTTTAACCACTTGACAACTGGGCACTTAAACCCCCTTAACAACCAGACCAATTTTCAGCTTTCAGCGCTCTTACACTTTGAATGACAATTACTCAGTCATGCAACACTGTACCCATATGAAATGTGTGTCCTTTTTTTCACACAAATAGAGCTTTCTTTTGGTGGTATTTAATCATCGCTGGGTTTTTTATTTTTTGCGCTATAATTAAAAAAAGACCGAAAATTTTGTAAAAAAATGAATTTTTCTGAGGCGCATGCGCGAAGCCCTGCATGCCGGACGTGCCGCTGTAGAGCTCCGCACCTGAGGGGGAGACACGGCCGCTGACACAGGAGCCCTGTACAGCATTCCAGCTCCCGCCGACTCCGAACAACCCCGGGCACACACAGGACCAGCTAGAATGGTCCTGGTCCATTCCAAGCCGAAGCCTAAGGCCCGCTCCATACGCGAGGTCCTGGCACGGGCCTCAGTCAAGATGGCGCCGGACACGCCGCGCCGCTCGGGCTCTCAGAGGTCCCCCCGGATGAAACCCCTACCCCATCCAGACGAGGGTGAGTCTGACTATGAACTCTCTGCCACCCCTGCGAGCTCTCCCAGGGCTAGGTCCATGCAACCAGACATGCTGAGCCAGATAGAGACTATGCTACAGAAGGCCCTTAAGCAGACCTCAGACCAGATTACAGAGCGCCTCACTAAGGAGATTAGAGAGCTGGGTCACCGCACCGCTGAGCTAGAACAGAAAGTGGATGAACTAGAGGTCACTGTCCACAACCAAGCAGATGGGCTAGAGGCTATCAGAGAAGAAAATCTTTCCCTGCATACACAGTTGGAAGACTTTGAAAACAGGGCCCGTAGGTCCAATTTGCGCATTAGGGGGATCCCTGAAACAGTAGTGGATTTACAGTCGACTGTCACAGCCCTGTTCCAAGAGTTAGTCCCCTCTATTCCCATGGAAAGATTAGAGATGGACAGAATCCACAGAGCATTAACCCCTCGCAAGAAAGATGGCCCCCCACGTGACATTATTCTTAAAATGCACTACTACCGCACCAAGGACCAGATCATGCAAACAGCCCGCCTCAAGGGGGCGCTGCGGTTCCAGGGCTATGAGTACCAAGTATTTGCAGACCTGTCTCCCACTACAATCGCTAAACGCAGGGCCATGAAGCCACAACTTCAAACTCTAATAGATAATCACATCCCTTACACCTGGGGATTCCCTTTCTCTCTGAAATTTTCCTATGAAGGTCGCAAGCATGTATGCAAATCTCAGGAAGATCTCCAGTCTCTTTTACAGGACCTCCAGCTCTCCGGACCACCGTCAACACCAAAAAGTCAACGCC
>BLSH010112741.1:2374305-2398518 GCA_018402905.1 Glandirana rugosa
AATATTTTTTTTTAAACCAGCAATGTAGACGCACTTTTTATTTTTGTGCAAGAAATGCACTGCTGGCCGCAAATGTAGTATTTAAAATTTTTTTTTTTAAACCTGCAATGTAGACGCACTTTTTATTTTTGTGCAAGAAATGCCCCACTGGCTGTAACTGTAGTATTTACAATATATATATTTTTTAAACCAGCAATGTAGACGCACTTTTTATTTTTGTGCAAGAAATGCACCGCTGGCCGCAAATGTAGTATTTACATTTTTTTTAATTTTTAGACCAGCAATGTAGACGCACTTTTTATTTTTGTGCAAGAAATGCACCACTGGCCGCAAATGTAGTATTTAGAATATTTTTTTTTTAAAGCAGCAATGTAGACACACTTTTTATTTTTGTGCAAGAAATACACCGCTGGCCGCAAATGTATTATTTAGAATATTTTTTTTTTAAATCGGCAATGTAGACGCACTTTTTATTTTTGTGCAAGAAATGCACCGATGGCTGCAAATGTAATATTTTGGGGGTTTTAAGTAATTTTATAGCAAAAAAACTGATTTTAACTTGTAAACACCAAATCTCAAAAAAGAGGCTCGGTCCTTAAGTGGTTATGCAAAGTCTCAGGGCACACCAATCTAAGGCCTCTTTCACACGAACATACTTACTAACACCCATATGAGGCCTGTGATTCCTCACTTGGGGATGCACAGGTGTCCAATGTATTTGTGTGCAAACTCACCCATTCATATAAAAATGGATGCAGCCACTGCTCCCAATCCGACATCCGTATAAGTATGTGTCCCTGAACTCACACTGTCTGCATTTGGGGACACTCACCTGTACCCACACAGATGTCAAATTTAAAGCAGCTGTTGTGTCTGTGCAGCCACGGCATCCCAATTGACATAAATGGGACTGCCTGCATGTGAGTGCTTGGAACACCTGCGCATTCCACGTGAGGACAAATATGGCCCTCGCACAAGTGTATCCTAAAGTTCAGTGTTCAGTAGTTTGTAACCCAGAATTGCCTTGTACAATATTTAATTCAGCGATCAGTATGTATTGGTAGGATGATCAGTGATCAGTAGAAGGGCAGATAATGAGCAGTACATAGTGGCAGGGTGGTCAATGAGCAGTATATAGTGGCAGGGTGGTCAATGAGCAGTACATAGCAGCAGGACAGTCAGTAAGCAGTAGATAGTGGTAGGGAGGTCAGTAAGCAGGATGTAGTGGCAGAGCAGTCAGAGTGCAGACAGAAATCCAAAATTTAAAAAAACAACAGTAGAGGATCACAGTGAGTGCAGCAGCAGTGTTATAGAATATATAAGTATAATATATATTATATATATATATATATGTCGCAGGAAGGATTGAGGTGGTAAAATAATCAATGATGGTGGTGGAAATTAGACATGTGTAATTCGTTTTGTGACAAATGCACCCGAATGTCCGAAGAAAAAAATAAATTTCAACTAATACAAAAGAAATTATAACGAAAATAACAAATTAATTTGGCATGATACATTAATTCATTAAAGGTCTAATGAAACAGCAGGTTGACTCAGAGTAAATCTTACAGCCTAATCAGCTGATTCATTTTGTGCTGGAGGTTGGATTAATAAGTTCATTCCTGAGAGTGAGAAAGGTGTTGTATTTGAGCATAAGAGATAAGTTTTGAGATAAGTTTTAAGAAGCAACAGAAGAGATGAGTTTTGAGAAGCAGCAGAAGAGATATTGTGTGTGTGTGTGTGTGTACGAATAAATTCAAGCTCTAAACATCAGGTTCCTCCTGGTACCAGCAGCAGTGACACACTCCTGAGAAGGGTGTTGTATTGCATTTGAGCAAAGGATATGATTTTTGAGAAGCAATGGAAAAGACATTGTCATTGTGTGTGTTAATGGATCCAATAGACAAACGACTTTCAGAATTACGATTCGTTATCACAAATATATACAATATATACAATAACAAATTATCCGAAGACAAAGCAATTAAACAATAAAACAAACAATTAGTTATAACTAGAGTTGATCGAACCTCTGGAAGTCCGGGTTCGGCAGGTTCGACCGAACTTACGGACTTGACCCGCACTTTGACCCGGAACCCGAACTCCATTGAAATCAATGGGGACCCAAACTTTTAGGCACAAAAATGGCTGTAACAAAGTCCAGGAAAGTCCTAGAGGTCTGCAAAAGTAAGGAAAATGGAGGTAAGAGTTGGACAGGTGCCCTACAAAGAAATGGGGATAGGGAAATAACTTAAAATAATTTTTAAGCTAAAATCACATAAAAAAATCAAAAATGGAGGTGGATGTGGAGTTGGAGGTTGAGGAGGTGGTGAAAGTGGCGGTGGAGGAGGTAGCCAACACTGTTTTTTTTATTTTTGTGCAAGAAATGCACTGCTGGCCGCAAATGTAGTTTTTAGAATTTTTTTTTTTTTAAACCAGCACCATGTAGATGCACTTTTTAATTTTGTGCAAGAAACAATAATCTGTCCCTTTAAGCAACAGCAGGAACCTCTCCCTATAGAACTTGGAGATGATTTTAGATTCTAAAATCATCTCCAAGTTGTACAGGGAAAGTTTCCAGCTGTTGCTTTAAGGGAAAGATTATTGTTCTAAAAATCATCTCCAAGTTGTACAGGGAAAGGTTCCAGCTGTTGCTTTAAGGGAAATAATAAAAAAAAAATCAATGATTTTAGAACAATAATATGGCTCTCTATGTGGCTGGAAGAAACTTTCCTTATAGAACTTGGAGATGATTTTAGAACAATAATATGGCTCTCTATGTGGCTGGATGAAACTTTCCCTATAGAACTTGGAGATGATTTTAGAACAATAATATGGCTCTCTATGTGGCTGGAAGAAAGTTTCCCTATAGAACTTGGAGATGATTTTAGAACAATAATATGGCTCTCTATGCGGCTGGAAGAAACTTTCCTTATAGAACTTGGAGATGATTTTAGAACAATAATCTTTCCCTTAAAGCAACAGCTGGAACCTTTCCCTATAGAACTTGGAGAGGATTTTAGAACAATAATCTTTCCCTTAAAGCAACTGGTCCAGTCAGATCGTTCTGTGCAGCAGGATGAGGTCTGCAATCTGTCCCTCAAAGCAGCAGTACTAGTGTCTCTACCTAGTCCACAATCAGATAGTTCAGTAATGCAGGATGAGATGTTCTATAATATCTGCAATCTGTCCCTCACAGAGCCAGCAGCATCCTCTCCCTAAACTATCCTGAGAGCATATGACATGCAGCACGGTGACTCCAGCCCCATATAGAGGCTGGGTCACATGGTGCACTGGCCAATCACAGCCATGCCATTAGTAGGCATGGTTGTGATGGCTTCTAGGGAAAACAAGTGAAACACTTGTTGATTGGCTGCCCTTGGCAGCTATTCAACACGTGTAATAAAATACCAGAACCCCGGACCCAAACCTGGACTTTTTTTGAAAAGTCCGGGTTCGGATTTGGGTCCGGTTCCCGGACATCCCAAAGTTCGGTACAGACCCGAACTTTACAGTCCGGGTTCGCTCAACTCTAGTTATAACAAATATTTATACTCTACAGAAATAACGAATTATCCAAAAATGAATTAATGTAACATAACAAATATAACAGTACAAATTTGTTTATTTTACGAATGAAAATGAAACCAAACAAAATTTTCCACCGTGCACAAGTCTAGTGGAAATGTTGCTCCAGTGGCAAAATCAACAGTGGGCAATATATTTATTGATATCTGAGATAGTTGGTTAAAATTAATTTGGTTAACATTTTCTTGGCACTTTTGACTGACAATCTTACCATACTGCATACTCTGAATGGACTATTGATGGTGGGGATAAAGAACTTATTTTAAAATAGGCTAGTTATTGTTAAAGTGTTTGTTAAGCCACTGGTATAAAAAGTTCCCATCCGCTCTGTATTATAACAAGAAGTTGCCCTGTGTCTGTGTTATGACATATATATACTTCTCTGTTTAGATAACACACCTTCTTACTAGAATCAGTTGTAGTTTTTCAGCTTTTCTCTCTCAGCTCAGATTTCCTGAGGGTGGGGCTGAGCACTGCTGCTGACCTCAGCTGGAGAGATAGAGACACGCTGTGTTATCTATATAGATAAGAATATTTCTGATATAACACTGACACTGGGAACTTATTCTTCTAATACAGAGGAAATAGGAGCTTTTACAGTTAATTAAGAGAGCAGAGAGGAGAAGCTATCAGAGGAAGAGGGAGAAGGGAGGAGGGGGAGTTGAAGACAGGCACACAGGATATAGGAGAACTGGGAGTGGCATAGCCTGCATAGACAACGGGGCTCTCAAGATAAGCTATAAACAGGGGGAGTCAGCACACAGGGGGGAAGTCATGAGCTGGCATTATCAAACAGGTATTTTAGGGGATACAGAGGGATAATTTAAAAAGCAAAAGCACCATGCTGCTAATTGCACAATAAAGAGACAGGAGCAGCATTTTTTTTGGGTTAACAAAAGCTTTAAGGGTCCTATCTAGCATGGGAGGGATGATGCACTAAGTGCAGCAGGGTGATGAACTGGGCCGAATTAAGGAGGGAGGCATTAAAAGATTGGAGAAAATATAACATGAATGTTCTGTGCTCACTAGTGGGGGAAAATCCAAAACTGGAGACCAATGTATTTTCAAAAATCAGTTACATTGTAGATGTCACACAGAACCCTTAACTGTAAAGGGACAGTGGCCTATAGGTTCTTGAATTCAGTCATATGGGTAAAAGTTAGTGGCATGTACCAGAAAGAAGACTCAAAATATTTTATTTTTCCTCCTATTTTATATATATATATATATATATATATATATATATATATATCATATTTAGGAAAGGCAACATGATTTGTTAAATAGGGCCAACTCATTTCTTCTGAACAAGGGCCTTCTGTAGTCGTCATTTGCCATTTATAAAATTCATTCTTACAGTTATACTTTAGACCAGTCCTCAAAAACAGAAATAAAAATGAAAAATGAAAAGTTACATCAATTTACTAAAACAGAATATGTAACGCTGAAAAAACATCTTTTTTCATGTACAGTATGAGAATTAGAATGATGAACTCTAAAAATAAGCATAATATGTAACAGTCTCTTTGGCAATGTCAGATCCAATAGAGAGAGACTGATGAGTGCTCTTGAATGGGAGTTTTAATGAACCTTCTTCTTTCCTGATTCAGTGCAAGTATCATTTATTTTAAAAGCAATTGGTCAGAGCTTTCTGTCAAAATAATGGACTCTTGACTGATTTTGCTAAACCTTTGAACAATAAGGAATAATATTTCTAATGAGCTATTTGGTAATGAACAATCACCTAAAACTGTAACCTCAAAAGTGGCAACAGATCTATGTAACTGATATAAAGCTTTTATTATCCTATTGTGAAATAACAAGTGCAAATTTTATTTCTGGAAAGCAAATTGGTGTTATTATGTTTGAATGAAATAACATTACACTTTCATTCTGCTATAGACAGTGTAGGTTTTTGTGAAGGGGGTTTAATGTACATAACATTTATCTGTGTTGCAACAAGCTAGGTCTCTTGCTTATTAGTAACCAAGCTGGATTTTCCTGGTCTTTATGATGCCTACTGGTATGGGCCCTGCCCCCCTACCATCTTGCTTGTGTTTTCAGTTTACTCCATATACAGTTGACATCATTTCTTTGGTGGCCAGAAGGTATGGTGCTTCTTGTGTCACTCATCACAGCCCCAACAAAAAAAAATTTTCTTGGTGCTGTGCTTTTTAGACCTATTCTTGGTCATTTTGGGGTGCTGATTCAGAAAAATGCATTGACTAGACTACATCAGCTCTAGTTTCTTAGATATGGTCACATTTTTTGGTCAGTTTCTTAAAGGATCTTGCTGATAAACCTGTTCTTCTGTTACCTAGTTTATGTTTTTGCATAAAAGTTAACAGATATTTTTTTGTTTAATATCTGTTTATTCAAAGCCGTGAGACAATAAACATAAATATAGTACACCAAGACAGTGTATAATATAGTATAATAATGTACAGAACAGTTTCCCCAGAACCTCAGAGATCAGTTATCTTCCCCAAAAGTTTTAAGAGGTGTAGAGGTAAGATCTGGGTCTGGTTAGGACATAGTCAATTATACACTAAGTGTAACAATAACCATAAACATGAAAATGGAACACAGACAGAGAACTGTATAATATATTCAAATTTTCAGGTAGATGAAGAAAGAGAGAAGAAGAGAAGAAATAGAGTAACAGGGGAAAAAGAAAAAAGTAAAAGGGGGAAGTGGAAAAGAGATGAAATGGGGCGGGAGGATGGGTGGGGGGGAGAGCACCGACCATCTTCAAGCATGTGTATCTATATATTTATAAAAACACCTGTAAACGATTTTTGACATATTGTTAGGGTGATATGCATATAAGTTCTTTGAATTTGGAGGTGGTTTTAAATTCTAGCCAGGAGGCCCATGTCTTGGTGTGACGATTGGCGTTTCCTCTGTTAATTAGAGTAAGTTCCTCTAGGTGACATAGATCGTCGACCATTCGTAGCCATTGTGTTGTTGTTGGTGCTTGCGGTTGGCCCCAAGACACAGGGATAAGAGCTTTGGCTGCGTTTAGTAAGTGTGGGACCAGAGAACGTTTGTAGGTAGCAGGCGAGTCAAGCGTGTTGTGAAATAGGGCTGTCCATGGGTCTCTTGGGGTGGAAAATCCCAGAATATGATCGATGAGGTCCATAATGTGCGACCAGTAAGGGCTGATGAGGGAACAGAACCGCCACACATGAGCATGCGTGGCAGTCTGACCACAGTTCCTCCAGCACATAGATGAATTGAGAGAGGATATGTGGTGAAATTCGGATGGGGTGTAATGCCATCTAGTCAAAAGTTTATAGTTTACCTCTTTCATCTTAGTTGAGGTGGCAGATACAAGAACAAGTTGTAATATTTTATCCTTTTGAGGTACGGTCAGCTGCATGTGTAGATCAGATTCCCATTTAGTCAAAAATTCTGGATGTTTTGGGTTTTGTAAGTCAATAAGAGCCTTATAAAATTGGGAAATGCAATGTATGGGGGTCTCCTGGTAAGCGAACATAGTTTCAATGGAGTTCAGTTCATTAAAGTCCCGTAGCGGCTTTGGTAGGGAGGCAATGAATCAATGGAGTTGATTATAACGCCATTGGTCTATAAAAGTGATTTGTTTGGCTCCTAGTATATTTGATAACAGTTTAAGAGTTTCAGAACTAAGAAGATGGTGTAAACAGAGGGGATTGTGCTTAGTCCAAACTTGGAAGTTTTGGTATTCATGGTGCAGGAGAGGCATCATTGGGGAGTTAAACAGCCATTTAAATTTCTTGTGTATGTAGTCCCAAATGTCAACGGTTGAGTGGGTCAGGGGTGAGGTTGATAGGGCAAGCTTCCTTGCCGTGCGGGCTAACAATGGGGAGACCGATAGATTTGACCTGCTTAAAAAAGACTTGATTTGTACCCACAGTTTGGAACTAGGATTGAATTGCCAGTCAATCATCCGAGTTAAGGCGATTGCCCTATAGTAGGTTTTAAAGTCAGGTAGTGCAAGTCCCCCTGAGTGCTTAGAGCGGGTAAGGATCTGCCTTGCAACTCTAGGATGTTTGTCTTTCCAGATAAAGCGATTGACCATAGATTGAAGGGTAGAAAAGAACCCCAAAGGCACACCCAGTGATATCATCTGCATGGTGAATAAAACACGAGGGAGAATATTCATTTTTAGTATATTTATTTTACCTAGCCAGGAATGGGGTAGGGGGGCCCATCTACAGAGGTCGGTTTTAATCTCGTTTAGTTGTGGGATATAGTTATATTTAAAGAGAGAGGAAAGGTGGGGGGTAATATATATACCTAGATATTTTAATTTATCCACTTGCCATTGGAATGGAAAGAGAGGTTTGAGGTGCTCTGCCTCTGCTTTAGGGATATTAATGTTTAGTATTTCTGATTTAGATAGATTTATCTTAAAATTAGATAGAGATTGGAAGGTGTTGAAGGCGGTCATTAAATTAGGAAGGGAAACTCGGGTTTGTTGTATGAAAAACAGGATATCATCCGCGTATGCAGCATATTTATGGGTGCAGGGGGCCTACTTTTATACCCTGTATGCTCGTAGTATGTCTAATTGTAGCTAAAAAGGGTTCAAGCGAGATAGCAAAGAGCAGGGGTGAAAGAGGACATCCCTGCCTAGTGCCATTGTGTAGTGTAAAAGGGTCACTAAGACAGCCATTTATCCTAATTTGGGCTGATGGGTTAGAGTATAATGTCGAGATGCGGCTACACATTATGGGACCTAATCCCAAAAATTTTAGTTGTCATGAGGTAGTCCCAGTCCACCCTAGCAAAAGCTTTTTCAGCATCTGTGGACAGAAGTAGGGTGGGCTGGGAATTCCTGCGGACAAAGTGTACAAGCTAAAGAGCACGTAAGGAGTTGTCCCTGGCTTCTCTGGTTGGGATGAAGCCTGTTTGGTCAGCTGACACCCACTGCGGGAGGAGGGAGATTAATCTGGTGGAGATTACTTTGGCATATAATTTTGTGTCCATGTTTAGTAAAGAAATGGGTCGATAACTTCCACATACTGTGGAGTCTTTGCCAGGCTTAGGGATGACGGTCATATGTGCGGACAAGGATTCAGCCCTTAAACCCGAGGAGCAAGAGACAGAATTCGCATAAGATACTAAATGGGGTAGTAAAGTTTCGCTAAAGGTTTTATAGTATTGGACTGTGTAGCCATCAGGTCCGGGAGCTTTTCCCGAGGGCACGGCTTTCTGGGCTTTTTGGAATTCTTCCAGTGAGAATTCAGACTCCAATTGTTTAAGGGCGACAGGAGATAATTTAGGCAGCTACGCTTGCTGTAAATATGCAAGGATACGTGAACGTTTTTCAATGTGATTCAGGACTGGTTGAACCCCTTGTACATTGCATAGGGAGGCATAGAAGGTTCTAAAGGCCTTTGCAATTTGGGGGGAAGTGTGGACCAAATCGCCAGAAGGAAGCTTTATTTTAGGGATGAAAGAGGCCTCTTGTTTTTTCCGTATGGATCGTGCTAATTGTCTGCTGGGTTTATCTCCCCATTCATATTTAGATTGGGAGATTAAGTAAAATTTACGTTTGGTTTGAAGATTGAGGAGATCCTTAAGTTTTTCCCTTTCTAACGTGAGGGCCTTCAGGTGTGCTTCGTGTAAGGATTGTTTATGTTGGCTATAAAGAGCGGCCACTCGCTGCATGACTTCTGTGAGTTGTTGATTAAATTCCCTCTTCTTCCTAGCTCCGAGTTCTATCATTTGCATATACATTTGCTACGGTACACTGGGTGTTGCCTATAGAGCCCTTAAGAAACAAGAAACGACCATGGTCATCCGCTAATCTGTCTTTAAGTTGAAAAGACAACCTGTCAAACCCAATGGCCACTCCCTTTGCTTTATTGGTGTCAGACAGACTGTAGTACCATTGTGGCATGTGTGGAGAAAACAATTTGACTGCCGTAGTGTGTGTAAGATGCGTCTATTGGAGAAAGGCAACCGAGCTGCCCATCTGCCTCAGTTCTTTTAGGATTTGATGTTGTTTTGCCGCTGAATTTAACCCCCTAACATTGTAAGAGAGAACGTTCAGGGTGGCCATTGAGTATACAGGGTGCGGTCAGCATTTACAGTGCTCTCCCCGAACCCACACGTAAAAAGAGAGGGGAGATAGAAAAGGAAGAAAGAAGCAAGAAGTACAGAGAAAAAAAACATAGTCAGCATACAGTAGATACTTATTGGTGAGTAATGGTTTGGTCATGGGAAGTAGAATAACATCACGCAGAATGCTGCAGTGATCCCGTGGGGGGTGAGGGCCATGAACCGTCAAGGGAAAACTTGTGTTGGGGATAACATAACGGTTCACAGCCATCATCCCCAGTGGGAGGGGGGCTAGGGATACTAGAGTCAGGTGAGGCATATGGCTGAGTGTAATGTCTTAACAGCACATGGCCTATGATACAAACTTTGAACAAAATGACCGTAGGCAACAGTGTAAAATAGTGCAACTATAAATAACAGGTAGGAAAGGTAGTAAGTCTTCTAGGAATAAGCGACCCCATTAATATATAAAGATGGCCAATAGGATTCCCAGATATTGAAGGATCAATAACTATGAGCAGAGGAGATGGCTAGGAAATCCCAAGAGGCTCCAGGTGGCAGAGCAAGGGAAGCAGAATAAGGGTTGGAGTGCTCTCACCCATGCTTCTTTGAAGAGCTTGGAGTCGCTGGAGGTTTCTTCTTAGAGGGTGTTTTATGCCATTGCAGATTTGTTACTGCAGAGAAAATTGGGATTGTATCATGCTATCCGGGAAGCTCAACCGGAGGCATGCGCAGATCTTGGAAGAAAGTCGGTAAGTCCTCGAGGAATCGGAGAGTAGACGAACGTCCTTCCTTAGAGGCTGTAAGGCAGGCTGGGAAACCCCATCTATAAGTGTCTCCATCTGAATGGAATTGATCCAACAGGGGTCTAGGAGCCCTACCTCTCTTCAGAGTGTCTTTTGAGAGATCCGGATAGATGTGGAGGATAGCGCCATCAAAATCTATGTCTGGGTTGGTTCTGGCAGTGTTCATGATGGCATTTTTCTCCTCAAAATAGTGTAGGCGGCAGATGACATCCGGTGGAAGATCTGTGGATAGATTTCGTGGGCGAAGCGTTCGGTACACCCGATCGAAGCGTAAGGGATCTGTGATCGGATTCTTCAGGATAGTATTGAGTATATCCCTAATGGTGGGTTCCAGGTCACAATCCTTAGTGGCTTCAGGTAGGCCACAGATGCGCAGGTTGTTCCTGCGATTCCTGTTTTCCAAATCTTCGAGTTTATAGAGAGTCGATTGGTGGGCGATTGCTAGCTGGGTAACAGTGTCCTGCAGCTCCTTAATTGCTGTGGTGTGAACATCTTGCCATGCCTCTGTGCTCTCTACTCTGGTTAGGATATGTGTGCCATGTCCGTTCGTACTGCGGAGATCTCTTTCTTAATGGATTTTTCTAGGCTGTGGAACATGCCTGCCAGCTCTTTCTTAATCCCGCTTACCAAGGATGGGACTTCTGATCCCGCGGGTGAGCCCGGGTCGTCCATCAGTTCCGAACAGCAAGATGAGGCCGGAGAGCTGTCCCGCAGGGAGGCCGCGTGTGTGGAGGGTGATCTACTCGACCTCAGGGTTCGGGCCTGGATGCTCCTAGTGCCGGGGCTGCTCTTATCACTCGCGAGGAAGCGTTTAATAGAGCCCGATGCGGATAATTGTGGTGTGGAACTCTTCCTGGTCCTCTTCCCTCCTGTTTCATGCATTCGTGGGGTTTTAGAAGGCATTGCCCTGGTGTACAGGCCAGTGTTGAAGATGGAGCTCAGCTAGTAACGTCCGCTCGGCGCCATACGTAAACCACGCCCCCACAAGTTAACAGATATAGTGAGAGTGTTCACATACTTCCAACTGTAATTTTACATTGGAAACATTGGATTCTAATGTGTAAGTTATTAACTGTATTATACTGTAGTTATGATTGTATAGGAGGTGTGTGTATATTGCCACTCATATTGTTTCATGTTTGCAGATCAAGCACCGTATAGGATATGGCTACTTCATGACAGTGCTGCCTGAATCATGCCAACATATTTTTCTATATTTATACATGCTTTTTGATGGGAGACCAGAGTGAAGAGTGGTTTATGACATTTATTCTGTATTCTAAGAACTAGAGCAGATAGGGAATAAATATCAGCAAATATACCCAGGAAGAGGTCTCAAATCTGAGGTACCAAAATGTGTGCTGACCTGTAGTTGATAGAAAAGGAATACAACCTCCTGCTAACTCCCCAATCTACTTTATCCTTTGTTGCTGTTTCATTTGAAATGGATAAGTAAAATAATGGATCCAAAAGTCATCAAAGACTTCTTCAGGGCGATGATTGGTGGATTTACACCCTGTGGAGGAGAATTTCCCAAAGTTTGAACCACTGAATGTCTTTTTCTAAAATTAGTTGGAGGTCTATAACATGTTTAATTAATTTTTCCCTTTTTTCGTGGACATTGCAATTAGACCCTATATGGGCTGATACTTAACTTAATAATCTGTTTAAATTATATGTCTAATTGCTTTCCCTTGTTGTTGTTTCATGATGTGATTCTGTAATTCTGTAGTGGTTGTATTTCTTATCAAATATTTTTTTTGTTTCTTTACATTGGATACGCTGATATGCATCCATTAATGCATGTTAGAACACAAATATTGTGAAATTTATGCAGTGCAACGCAATGTTAATGCATATCTATTAGCATATCTTAGCATATACTGTATACTGCAGGGATATGCAATTAGCGGACCTCCTGCAGTTGTAAAACTACAAGTCCCATCATGCTTCTGCCTCTGTGTGTCATGCTTGTGGCTGTCAGAGTCTTGCTATGTCTCATGGGATTTGTAGCTCTGCAACATCTGGAGGTCCGCTAATTGCATATCCCTGGTATACTGTATACTTTCCATTTTTATTTCATATACTGTATACATTGTGAAATCTATGTAATGCAATGTATATACAGCATGTGAGAGTACTGCAATGCATATAAACGTGGGAATTAATGTAAATAGCTGTATTGTTATAATACATTTTAAAATGCAATGTAATACAGCACATGAGTTTTCGTGCATTCAATATATATTTTGTTGTGTGACTGGACCCTTTGCAATAATGTACGGGTTACTATTAATAAATTGCTTCATATCATGCTTTCCATATAATATTTAGCATTATTGTAGGCTAGCCCATGTCCACCGGGGTTTCTGTGCTCTATGTCTGATTTTAACCACTTAAGGACCAAGCCTATTTTTGAGATTCGGTGTTTACAAGTTAAAGTCAGGTTTTTTGCTATAAAATTACTTAAAACCCCCAAACATTATATATTTTTTTCTAACACCCTAAAGAATAAAATGGCAGTCGTTGCAATACTTTATGTCACACTGTATTTGCGCAGCAGTCTTACAAGCGTGATTTTTTTTTTTTAAAAATCACTTTTTTGAATTAAAAAATAAGACAACAGTAAAGTTAGCCCATTTTTTTCTATATTGTGAAAGATGTTACGCTGAGTGAATTGATACCCGACAGGTCATGCTTCAAAATTGCACCCACTCGTGGAATGGCGGGTGCAATTTTGGAATCTCCATCGGCGACGTTTAAAAATTTCTACAGGTTATCAGTTTAGAGGAGGTCTAGTGCTAGTGCTAGAATTGTTTCTAGGTCTAGTGCTAGAATTGTTTCTCTCACTCTAACAACCGTGGCAATACCTCACATGTGTGGTTTGAACACTGTTTTCATATGCGGGCTCGAGTACCGTATGCGTTTGCTTCTGCGCAAAAGCTTGGTGGGACATAGTTACATAGTTAGTGAGGTTGAAAAAAAGACACAACTCCATCAAGTCCAACCTATGTGTGTGATTTTATGTCAGTATTACATTGCATATCCCTCAATGTTGTGGTCCCTTAGGTGCCCATCTAATAGTTTTTTTAAATTATCTATGCTCCCAGCTGAAACCGCTGTTTGTGGAAGAGAATTCCACAACCTCACTGCTCTTACCATAAAGAACCCTCTACGCAGTTTAAGGTTAAACCGCCTTTCTTCTAGTTTTAGTGAATGGCCGCGTGTCTTTGTGTGCTCCCTTGTGCAGAATAGTTTTGTCCCTATTGTGGGGTCACCAGTACAGTATTTCTACATTGAAATCATATCCCCTCTCAAGCGTCTCTTCTCCAGAGAATAAGTTCAGTGCTTGTAATCTTTCCTCATAACTAAGGTCCTCCAATCCCTTAATTAGCTTTGTTGCCCTTCTCTGAACCCTTACCAGTTCCAGGACATCCTTTCTGAGGACTGGTGCTCAGAACTGGATGGCATACTCCAGGTGCGGCCTCACCAGAGACTTGTAGAGGGGGAGAATTATTGATTTATCCCTGGAGTTAATCCCTTTCTTGATGCATGCCAATATTTTGTTAACTTTGCTTGCAGCAGCTTGGCATTGCATGCCATTGCTGAGCCTGTCCTCTGCTAAGACCCCTAGGTTCTTTTCCATCCTAGATTCCCCCAGGGGCTCTCCCCCTATTGAGTAGTTTGCATTCATATTCTTAGTACCCATATGCATTATTTTACATTTTTAAACCTCATTTGCGACTTATCTGCCCACCCCATTAATTTGTTCAGATCTTCTTGCAAGGTTTCCACACCCTGTGGAGATATAATTGCCCTGCTTAGCTTGGTATCATTCGCAAATATTGAGATTGAGCTGTTAACCCCATCCTCCAGATCGTTTATGAATAAATGGAATAGGATTGGTCCCAGGACAGATCCCTGGGGAACCCCACTTTCCACACCAGACCATTCCGAGTACTCCCCATTTATCCCTATCCTCTGGACTCACCCCTGTAAACAGTTTTCAATCCATGTACTCACCCTTTGATCCATGCCGACAGATCTTAGTTTGTACAATAAGCGGACTTTTTGTTCTCCCTTCTTGTTGAGATTCAAACGCATATACAATGAACCGCTTAATAATGTTATTGACAGATCAACATATGCCACTTAAACCCAGTTGGATAAAATATTGTATGCATGAGGCGATATCATTCAGCTGATGCTGATTTTGCAATATGTCATTGGGACATACCTCACATACCTTTATGAATTGTGCTGCAACATCAGTACAGCTTTGGAGACCTTGAGGAAATGGACCTGAGGACATCTGGTGGTACCTATTGGAAATACATTTAAACACCACTGGCTCCGCATTAGAGGCTGGAATAGCTTCCTGGCCTGACATTATCATCGCCTTAGCGGCTATTATGCCTCATCTGTGCGTCTGCAAGCAATAGACAAGGACTTAGTACAGGACTGGAGGAGGAGAGACGCAAATGAAAAATTGTTTTGAGACTAATGGTTGGTTAGTTGCCCTCAGACTACTGATTAGCAGTTATTGGCCCCCGATGGCACTGTGGGCCTCCCATCTGGAGATATAGATGGTATAATGTCGGTCTTTCATGGCAAGTTATGTTGTTTGATCTGTGTTTCCCGTTTTTTTTCTTCTTACAGAGACGAACCCCTTGTGTGCAAATGCTCCTACCACATATATAAGCCAGCAGGTCCAACAGCATATTTGATAGAATCACATATTGATTTAAATTGGCTGTACAATTGGATTTTACATTTCGTAGGGGAGCTGATTTCTGCCTTCCATACACGGGGGTGACAGGATAAGCTCTAATGGACAGCTAAAATGGTTGTTTATTACACAAACTGTTTTGCTTAATGTTGAAGATAAAATGCATGAGCCCGGTTCTTGGCCTCTGGGACATGCATATATGGCTGTGAGAGTAAGTGTTATACAAGGAAAGGGGGAGAGGTTTTTTCTTTTTCCTTTTCTCCTTTCTCTTTTGTTATATAAGGTATACTTAAAGGCCGCGGGAGGTGAACTGTGAGTTCAGTTAGGTGGTTGGAATACTCCCTATATTTCATACAAGGTTTATACGGTGAAAGAAGGTTTCATCTTGCTGTCCACCTCCCATTGCCTCTACCGACGGTCCCCGGATTGTTATTATATCATAAGGGGATCTCGACATTTATCTCTTGGATTTTACTTCGAGACATTTACCACTTTTGTGTTTTATTTTTACACCCCGTAGAGGGGAAAGTATAGGCCAACGTGTAGACCTTACGAGTATTACTTAGAGTAGACCTTAGAGTATTACTAGCCTTGACACTTGGTTACAGTTTTTTCATTTTGTATTCAGAGTTTTGCACCTCTAACTTATCTCTCAACCTTTTTTATAGGACATAAATAGTAAGAAACTCTTTAGGGCCGTACAGTTGCTGCATCAGTTTTCCTCCACAGGTACTTGACAGAAGCGCAATGGCGTATGCTGCATTAGGTAAGAAATAGAGTTGAGCGAACACCTGGATGTTCGGGTTCGGCTGAACTTCGGGAAAAAGTCCGGGTTCGGTACCAAACTTGACCCGAACTTTACCCCGAACCCCATTGAAGTCAATGGGGACCTGAACTTTTCAGCACAAAAATGACTGTAAAAAGTCCTGGAAAGTGCTAGAGGGCTGCAAAAGGAAGTAAAATGATTTTAGAACAATAATCTGTCCCTTACAGCAACAGCAGGAACCTGACCCTATAGGAGTAGGCGATGATTTTAGAACAATAATCTGTCCCTTACAGCAACAGCAGGAACCTGACCCTATAGAACTAGAAGATGATTTTAGAACAATAATCTGTCCCTCTAAGCAGTAGACTCTACCTAGTCCAGTCTGATCGTTCTGTAATGCAGGATGAGATGTTATTAGATCTGCAATCTGTCCCTAAAAGCAGTACTAGTAGTAATCTCTACCTAGTCCACAATCAGATCATTCTGTAATGCAGGATGAGAGGTTATTATATCTGCAATCTGTCCCTCACAGCGCCGGTAGCATCCTCTCCCTACACTACCCAGAGAGCATGTGACATGCAGCACTAAGTGACTCCAGCTTATAAAGAGGCTGGGTCACATGATGCACTGGCCAATCACAGCCATGCCATTAGTAGGCATGGCTGTGATGGCTTCTAAGGGCAAACCAGTGAAACGCTTGTTGATTGGCTGCCCTGCAGCTATTCAACATGCGTGATCAAATACCCAAACTCAGAACTCGAACCCAAACTTTTTTTCAAACGTCCGGGTTCGGGTCTGGGTCACGGACACCCCAAAGCTCGGTACGGACCCGAACTTTACAGTTCGAGTTCGCTCAACTCTAGTAAGAAACCCTCCTTGGACTCCCATAATGTACGGGGTTTAAATGCACCCGAAAAACGCACCGCAGTACTAAGAGAATTGAGAAACATAAAACCCAAAATAGTGTTTTTTCAAGAGAGACATTTCAAAACAGGATCAATTCAAAAGCTCACAGGCAAACATTATATGCAGGCCTACCATTCCACAAACCCAGATTCTCTGGGAAGGGAAGGTAGTTACCCTAGTAAACGTTTATTTCCCAAACCCTGCACAGGTCACCTTTTGTCAACAAATGGTTGAGGAGCTGAAAAGCTTTGCACAGGGATGTATCATTCTAGGTGGGGACCTTAATTTAGACATTACTATCCTCGCTTAAATTAGTAGACTCTTGGTGAACATGCAACCCTAATGGAAAGGAATTTTCATATTTTTCACCACTTCATACTAAATACACGCGTATAGATTATCTCTTCCTGACCCAAAGGGACTTACCCCTACTAAAATCGGCTGACATAGGTATTACAACATTGTCGGACCATGCTCCAATCTCCCTAACTCTGGAATTAGCACATACACACATGAGAAATCCCTCATGGAGGCTAAATCCTTCTTTATTGACTAATGATGCAAACCTGGAAAAAATTAAGGAGACAATACAACAATACTTTCAGGACCTGGTTGGCACACAGATGTGTGGTTAGAGGAGAACTCATTAAAATGGGGGTGCAGATGAAGAAGGAAGCAGAACAGGAAATAAATGAACTGGTGGGCAAAATTAAAGCTCTGGAGGAGCAGCATAAACAATCACTAGCCCTGGATAAGGCTACGGAATTGCTAGAATTCAGGGAACAATTGCAATCAAATTTAAATTTAAAGGCTAAAAGGATCCTCTTTCTTAGGAAGGGGTTCTTTTACGAACACAGTGACAAAACTGGCATATTTTTGCCAAAATCCTTGAAGGAAACCCTGCTATCAAACAATATAGCAGCTATGAAAAATAAAGCAAACCAAATAACACATGAAACAGATAAAATAGCGCAAATATTTCAGGAATATTATACAGAGTTGTACAATATTCCACAAGCACATAAACCTCAAGGTCTAGGGGAACCCGATCCCAATTAATCTCTCAATTTTTGGCAGATAGCGGACTTCCTGTCCTCAAGGACGAGGATGCCCAACAACTAGAAACTCCTATCACCGAGGACGAGCTCCTACAGGCAATTAGTTCCCTTAAACCAGGAAAGAGCCCAGGCCCCGATGGCTATTCAACCGTATACTATAAAACCTTCCCTTCTCTCTTGATACCACACCTCACGCAGGCCCTACATTATCTGAAATCACCCACAGATCTCCCAGTAGAATTCTTAGGGGCACATATCAATGTATTACCTAAACCCAAAAGGATCCAATGGAATGTGCCAATTACAGGCCGGTTTCACTCTTAAACTTAGATCTCAAATTATTCACCAAAGTCCTGGCAAACAGACTAAGACCGTTACTAGATTATCTGATCAGACCTGAACAAGTGGGTTTCATGCCCAGTAGGGAAGCAAGAGATAATGTTACGAAAGCGCTACATCTTATCCATAAAACTCACACAGGAGCCTGGAGGGCATGATACTATCGACCAATGCCGAAAAGGCTTTCGATCGGGTCTCATGGGACTTTCTTCAGGCAACCTGCGTACATATAGGCCTCAAACCAAATATGTTGACTTGGATTTCCACCCTATATAGCAACCCCACAGACAAAATTAAAGTGAACGGTAGCCTATCCGGGGAGGTAAATATTAGAAATGGTACACGACAGGGGTGCCCCCTATCACCATTGCTCTTTATACTCACGTTTGAGCCCCTAATACGTGTAGTGAATAATAACCCAGACATCCATGGATTTGAAGAGGGACACCGTGTGTATAACATAGCCGCCTATGCGGATGATCTCCTGTATTTCATTTCGCAGCCATTGACCTCAATACCCAATCTGCTAAAAATATTCCAAATATATGGCTACTTGTCAAATTTTAGAGTAAATTATAAAAAATCGTAAGCTCTTAATTTATCCCTCCCAGATTGGGTCCTCAACACAACTCAAGATAGCTGTAAATTTAGATGGGAAGATAAAGCCATTAAATACCTGGGAGTATGGCTCACGCAAAAAATTGCAATAGTATATGAAATAAATTACATACCTTTGCTACAATCCATTCAAAAAGACCTAGAGAAGTTGTCCTTAAAGTTTTTTTCGTGGTTCGGAAGGGCTGCTATTATAAAAATGACAATATTGCTAAGGGTTCTGTACTTTTTCCAGACCTCACCTGTCTCATTACCGACCAGTTTTTGTCAGGCACTTGAGTCCAGATTCAGAAGGTTTCTATGGGCATCCAAAAGGCCACACATAAAACTACAATTACTAACTAAAGGCAAGCAGGAGGGAGGCATGGGTTTCCCTAACTTCAAAAACTACTATATGGCCACACACATAGGTTGCATTATAGATTGGAATTGCCACGCTAACAACAAAGATTGGGTGAACCTGGAAAATAGTGTAGGCCCTATACCTGTAAGACACACACCCTGGTTAGATAGGGACGCTTGCCCACCCTCATTGAAAAATCACCCGATCATCAGGACCACTTTGCATATAGCACAAAAAATAGGAAATAACGCTTTCTTAATTGCGAACCCGAGTCCCCTCACACCCGTTAGCTTTAACCCGAAATTCCCACCTGGTATGAGCACAAGATTACACTGGGGCCAAAAAGGAGACAAGGCATTGCTGGCCACACATTGCATTAAGGGAAACAAAATAAAGTCTCTAGCAGAATTCAGTCAGGAAACTGGGAGAAAACCTCTTAGTGAATGGGAATATCACCAGGTCCATAGCTTTCTAGCAAGCCTTATGAAGCAGGACCGCTCCACAAACACACCATCACAACTGGAACAGGTTTGCATGGCAGCAGGTAACATAGTTGGGACTGTGTCGCAGGCATACGCATGGTTGCAAGCAGGGAATGGGTCCAACAGATCTAAACACAAATAATTCTGGGAAAACACACTGACTATGACGTTTAGTGATGAGCAATGGCTTCATGTGTGTGTTTTTGCTCCTAAAAGCTTGATCAACACAAGATGCCAAGAAACAGCATATAAATTACTAACAAATTGGTACAACACCCCAGAGAAAGTGCATAACTGGTTCCCAGCGGTTTCTAAGATGTGCTGGAGACGTGATGTAGAAATAGGCAGCCTACATCATATCTGGTGGGATTGCCATTTAATTCAAAATTATTGGAAGCAGGTCTGTGAGCTAATAAAAGACATAACGGGCACAACATTTCAACTAGACGCAGCTTGCTGTTTACTAAATATTTCTAAGGTTACGATGAGACGATACATAAGGTCCTTAACGAGATATCTTCTCGTAGCGGCTAGGGATTTGATACCTCGGTACTGGGGATCAAGGAGGGTGCCTACAACCAAGGAATGGCTACAGAAAGTTCAATTTATATATGAGATGGAAGAGATCAAGGCAATTGACTCAGAAAGCACTGAAAATTCAATGACCTGTGGAGGGTATGGGTGGTTTTCAGATATTCAAATAAATATACAGTTGCTAGAAAAAATATGTGAACCCCTTGGAATGATATGGATTTCTGCACAAATTGGTCATAAAATGTGATCTGATCTTCATCTAAGTCACAAAAATAGACAATCACAGTCTGCTTAAACTAATAACACACAAACAATTAAATGTTACCAAGTTTTTATTGAACACACCATGTAAACATTCACAGTGCATGTGGAAAAAGTATGTGAACCCTTGGATTTAATAACTGGTTGAACCTCCTTTGGAAGCAATAACTTCAACCAAACGTTTCCTGTAGTTGCAGATCAGATGTGCACAACGGTCAGGAGTAATTCTTGACCATTCCTCTTTACAGAACTGTTTCAGTTCAGCAATATTGTTGGGATGTCTGGTGTGAATCACTTTCTTGAGGTCATGCCACAGCATCTCAATCGGGTTGAGGTCAGGACTCTGACTGGGCCACTCCAGAAGGCGTATTTTCTTCTGTTTAAGCCATTCTGTTGTTGATTTACTTCTATGCTTTGGATCATTGTCCTGTTGCAACACCCATCTTCTGTTGAGCTTCAGCTGCTGGACAGATGGCCTTAAGTTCTCCTGCAAAATGTCTTGATAAACTTGGGAATTCATTTTTCCTTCGATGATAGCAATCCGTCCAGGCCCTGATGCAGCAAAGCAGCCCCAAACCATGATGCCCCCACCACCATACTTCACAGTTGGGATGAGGTTTTGATGTTGGTGTGCTGTGCCTCTTTTTCTCCACACATAGCATTGTGTGTTTCTTCAAAACAACTGAACTTTGGTTTCATCTGTCCACAGAATATTTTGTCAGTACTGCTGTGGAACATCCAGGTGCTCTTATGCAAACTGTAAACATGCAGCAATGTTTTTTTTTGGACAGCAGTGGCTTCCTCTGTAGTATCCTCCCATGAAATACATTCTTGTTTAGTGTTTTACGTATCGTAGATTCGCTAACAGGGATGTTAGCATATGCCAGAGACTTTTGTAAGTCTTTAGCTGACGCTCTAGGATTCTTCTTCATCTCATGAGCAGTCTGCACTGTGCTCTTGCAGTCATCTTACAGGACGGCCACTCCTAGGGAGAGTAGCAGCAGTGCTGAACTTTCTCCATTCATAGACAATTTGTCTTACCGTGGACTGATGAACAGCAAGGCTTTTGGAGATACTTCTATAACCCTTTCCAGCTTTATGCAAGTCAACAATTCTTAATCATAGGTCTTCTGAGAGCTCTTTTGTGCGAGGCATCATTCACATCAGGCAATGCTTCTTGTGAAAAGCAAACCCAGAACTGGTGTGTGTTTTTTATAGGGCAGGGCAGCTGTAACCAACACCTCCAATCTCATCTCATTGATTGGATCCAGTTGGCTGACACCTCACTCCAATTAGCTCTTGGGGATGTCATTAGTCTAGGGGTTCACATACATTTTCCACCTGCACTGTGAATGTTTACATGGTGTGTTCAATAAAAACATGGTAACATTTAATTCTTTGTGTGTTATTAGTTTAAGCAGAATGTGATTGTCTTTTTTTTTGTGACTTAGATGAAGATCAGATCACATTTTATGACCAATTTGCGCAAAAATCCATATCATTCCAAAGGGTCACATACTTTTTCTTGCAACTGTAGCTCTACGCTAGCAGTAGACTGATGTAATACCCATGAGACAGTTCATCGGAACTTCCTAGGAACACTAGTTGCTGCTGATTATCTCTTTATTTATCATATCTGATAAAGTTTAAGTTGTGAGAGACATTATGTAGAGTGTAATGGATGATAGTCAGAAAAGGAAATAGAGTCACAGACGAAGTAACTAACTGGCGTGGATTGGATAAATAAACTCCCCTCGAGAGGTGACGTTGGTGTACGGTGTTACACGGGTGCCCGAGGGGAGGGTAGACACCAGGGAACCGCGCTCGGCGCGGGGAACCGCGTTTGACGCGGGGAAAACGCACTCTTGTGTAGTGTGCGGGGGGATCCTGTGACATTCTGACTCCTGACCCTCCCTGTACGAGCCAGTGATGTAGTGATGTCATATCCAGAATGTGTATGTTGTTTGCTACTGTGTATTAGCGAAGAAGGTTGGAAGGTTGGGGATTAGTCATTGTTAGTCAATGTGATTATATCAGGATATAAAGAGAATAGATCCTTGGTCTGAAACCTTTACTAGGAGATACTCTAGACGTACATTATCCAGTTAAACGAGAAGGTGAAGCCAGAGGGAGGGGATATTTGCCGGTTGGCACGTATATGATATCTGGAACGATGCACTGAATTTTAATCTATTGTGCTTTGATGAAATGAATCTCCCTCTGCTAATAAAAATCCCCCCTTGCTGACAGCCCCCCTCCCTTCCTTTTTTCCTTTGCTCAGTGTGTGGTAGCAAGGCAGACTAGACACTTCCTCATTTGTTTGTGAGATCTTGGGAGCTAAATTAACCCCTGTGTAACATTAGCATATATATATATTGGAGAAGTCCCGGACTGTCACATAAACTCTCCAATGGGACAAAAATTACAGCGGCCGAGAAGTGGGACTTTAGCTTGTGATTTAGTATCAGACCGAGAAGGAAACGAGGTTATAAAGAAGAGAAGCAAACTAGCTAGAATAACTGGGTTCTCTATGGACTTGGGAGGTAGATTACAACCAGAGGAATGGCGTACTCTGTTAAAACAAAAGAGGGGTGTCCTGTCTGATCACGGACTCCTGCCTGCAGCCGAGGCTTGGTACCGCGTGGCAAGAGCCATCCATGATGAAGGCTGGACAGAGCAAGAAGTCAACAGGGGTGGATATATTATGTTTGTTTATCATAAACCAGAAAACAAGCCGAGGTCCGAGCCGCCGCCCTATCAGCAACATGGCGCCGGGACAGCAGGGGGGGCAAACTTCCACAGCAACCACCCCTTCGTCTGGCCCTCCTCCTGCAAGGCTCAACCCCAAGTTCTCTCCCACTGAAAAACCCCCGTCACCGCCTGTGACACCACCCCAGGCTGAAAGCCATCTTGCTAAACCTAGTTGCCATCTTTGTACACCCAGCCATGACACAGGAAGTCCCCCTGTGACCACTTCCTCTGGTGGCCATCTTTGTACACCCAGCCATGATACAGGAAGACTCCCAGTGACAACTTCCTCCGGCGGCCATCTTAGTGCACCCATATCAATATATCCGGTAATAGATCAAACAACTGGAGCATACTACAGGATGCAGCCCACCCCACTAATGATCAATACCGATGAAGCAGATTCAGAGGCTGGCCATGACCTACCCCTACTCCCTGATGCCAGAACAGCTCAAGCAGCACGGGAGAGCCTCAACTCCACGGCCGCCACCTTAGGTCGACCATTGGACCACATCGTGCTGAATATTGATAATCCCGATCGAGCTTATGCGGACCGGCCCGCCCCTATTACAGTATCCGGGGGAATTTCAGACATATCCACCAGGGCAAACACAATCCCTTTTCATGGCCGAAGTGTCCGCAGTGAGCCAACTGGAAAGCTCCTGGCCCCTCACTCCCAGAATTCTGGTGCATCATTCCACAGGTCACCAGCCTTATCGGCAAGCTGGGAAACAACCACACCAGCTTCCTATTCCCAGCCTCCACCACCTTCACCTGCGCAGCTGGCGTCAGCCTTGAGACCGCTACCCCTTCAGTTGCAATACCAAACACCTGGGGCAGCCACACTCCCGATGTATACTCCTCCATCATCCCATGGATTCACGGCAAATGTGTCCGGAATGCTCACAGGTGACTCACGTGATACTGTACAGTACGAGTCATCTAATTTTGTCCCTCCCCCACAACCATCACAACCACCACCCC